>NTHP01000295.1:743533-760896 GCA_003416845.1 Oplegnathus fasciatus | reverse complement strand
ATCTTTGTAGTTCCCCTTTTGTCTTAGCACACAGCCTGAGCTCCTCCATTTTGTCTTTGTCTCCCTCTTTCTGTCACACACACACTCCCTGTTGTTCCTTTAGTTAGATTTTAGTTTCATTTAGTTAGATTACATATTGTGTGTTTTATTCTTGCCATGTTTAAATAAATACATGCTTGTCTTTTTAATGTTGAAGAGAGAATGCTGCCAACTTCTACTATGTAGAATTCCAAAATCCTTCAACTTTATTAACTATTGATATGGTAATTTTGGTTGTAGTTATTAAGTTAATTATTAATCAGAGTTCCAAACCGATATTTTAGTACATTTTATGAGACTGAATTAATTAATTGGCTATCATTTTCCCTTTATGAAGGGTGGTGCCCTGAGGTTGGACTTAATGTCAGTTGAGTCTTATTATTTAATATAATTATAAATTATTTTTGATAATTATTAATTATTTCTGATAGCCGTACCTATTTTGATATCCTTTGAACCATTGGATTCCCTACAGTCAACTATTCAAACACAGTATCAATGGATGTAAATGTGTCTAATTGTAGATCTTTTGCAAATTATTCCATGCCCAGGGTGCATAATAGGTTTTCCCCAGATCTGTCAAAACCCGGGGTACATTAAAAAGCAGCCACTTTGAGGAGCGTAGCTGGTAACTACCAGAGCTGAGACAGACAAGGTACAGAGCTAAGCTAGAAGTTTACCCAGTATCGCTTTATAGATAAAAAATATACCAGTGCTGTTGTCTGCAAGTGTTCAATGATGTCCAGCCCACTAAATCATAAAGAATGCAATGGTGAGTGAGGAACTTTGTATTTGTAATGAAACTTAGAGATGCATGGTACACTGAATCAAGGCTCCGTAAAATGGAGGAGTCTGCATGTGTATACAATATATCACTGTAAACAATCACAGACAGAAAAGTAGCTTCCACAAGTTTTTTTCTTGGCATTGAAAGTAAATCATGATTTATTTCTAAATTAAAAGCCAATCTTTACTTTAAGCTTCCTAACTACATTAGGAATATGTATATTAAATAAAAGCCTGTCATTTATCAATATACCTAAGTATTTGTACGAGGGCACCCTTTCAATGGATTTACCATCGGAAGCAAAAATGCTGAAATCATCAAGCATCTGTAAGCGAGCTTTTGAAAGACCATGAACGTTTTCTGAGCACTTAAAACTGATTTTAATCTTAGCAGAGCAATTTGTATTGACTGAAATGCAGTCTGAAGTTCTTGCACCGCCTGTACTATGGAGGGAGCATGCATATAAATGACAGTGTCATCACCGTAGAAATGTATTTTTGCTTTTCCTCACCCAAGTCATTTACAAAAATAGAGAACAGAATAGGTCCCAAAATAGAACCTTGGGGGACACCTTCAGTTATCTCAAGAAAATTTAGATTTGTAGCCCTCTGCTTCTTAAAACATGTGGGAACTACAGACTGGAGCAGTGAGAGGTTGAAAATGTCTGTGAAGACATCTGCCAGCTGATCTGCACACAGCGTCCATCCGGTCCAGGTGCTTTGCATGCATTAATCCTTTTAAAGGATCTGCACTTGTCTGCCCTGGATATTACAGGTGGGCAGGGGTCCTCCTGGGCCTTTTGTACCTCCTCAGCCGGGGATTTGCTCTCAAAATGTGCATAGAAGGTGTTCAGTTCATCTGGGAGAGATGCAGACATCATCTCAGCACTGCTGGTTTTCCTTTTGTAGTCTGTGGTGGTTTTAAGTCCAGCCTACATCTCTGGTGTTGGAGCCCTGGTAGCTAGACTCCACTTTGTCCCTCCACTATTGTCTCTTAGCACTGCTAATAGCTCTCCGGAGCGCCTACCTGGACTTCCTGTACTCCTCCAAATCACCTATATTTCTAGGCGTCAGTCCATGCTTTAAGTTTGGCACGGACTTCTCTGGTAACCCAGGGTTTCTGATTGGGGAACGTCTGTACAGTAATCCTCGGTATGACGTCAGTAATGTATTTACCGATGTAGCCAATGATCGCATCCATGTATGTGTTGATGTTGTTGTCCTGAAACACACACCACTCCGTGGTGCTGAAGCAGTCACGTAGAGCCGAGTCTGATTGGACAGACCGCCGCTGAATGGTCCCCGTCACCAGTCTGCCACGTTTGAGTTTCAGAACTGAGATGTGATCTGATTTGCTGAATGAGGGGCGAGGGAGGGTCTTATATTCGTCCCAAAAAGGTGTGTACACCTGGTCGAGTGTGTTCTCACAAGGCGTAGGACAGCTGATGTGCTGGTAATATCTCGGCAGGACTTTCCTCAGGTTGGCGTTGTTTAGGTCTCCGACCACAATAAAAGCAGCCTCCGGCCGTGAGGTCTCTGTCCTGTCGATAACTCCATACAGCTCGTCCAGGGCTTGGTTAGTGTCGGCGTTTGGTGGAATGTACACAGCTGTTATAACGACCAATGTAAATTCCATCTGGAGATAATAAGGCCAGCATCCGATAATGAGGTGACCAGCCCGTAGAAATAATCTCCACATCTGAGCACCACTGGTTGTTTACCACGAAGCAGACACCTCCTCCCTTGCTGTTCCCCAATTTTATTGTCGAGTCCTGGCAGTGAATGGAGACCCCCTCATCCTTAGTTCATTCAACTTATTAACCAGTGATTGGATATTAGCCAGAAGAATATTCGGAAAGATTTTTGGTTTCTGCAGATCCCACCCACCCCCACCCCCCAACCCCGTGTACGACGTGCCTGTGCACTGAGAGGCGGAGCAACACTAATAGAGGAGAGCTTCAGCGTCACATTTCCTCAGATGAAAGTGAAAGTTTGTCGGAGAGACTGCAGAGNATCAGAATCTCTGTCAAACACTGGTGAGTACTCTGCTCTACAAAGACTAACTGTAGTAACATTAAATATTTGGTCAAATTTAGTTAAAACCAGAATCTGTATTATGACATAGAAATGTGTAATTTAAATAAAAACGTACATTTTGGAACTACAAAACAGGTAAAAACCAAATCATAGTGACTGCAGTCACAGTTAGCTTAACCTGCTTTTTTCAACATGTCTCCTGTAATTGAAAAATCTATTTTGATTTTGATTAGTAATTGAGTTTGTTATTCCAGATACTGCATACATATATATATATATATATATATATATATATATATATATACATGCTTTCCTAGTAAGGAGTTAAAATCAGTTGTTAAGATACTAAAAATGAGGCAACAGTAACTTCATTCTCAATAATTAATTAATTAACTGAAATCTATCAGCAAAATCACTTCCTTTCTGACGCTAACCTGACAGCAACATACAAAGAGCTGTGGACTAATGTTTGGTCACTCCCTCCGTCTCTCTCTTCAGTTTATAAAGTTCAGCCTCACCAAAAGGCTCTGAACATTGTTAGAAATGACTCAGTAGCTCATCTCACACTCCTTTGCGGGAGACCCTCCTCCAAGTCTATTGACCATGAAACACATCGACATCTAGGTGGTGGTGTTTGAAGCAGTGTGTTGTAGCAGCCACTAGAGGGAAGCATTGCACAGGTTTTAACCCTGACAGCACCAGCACAGAGCAGACAGATGAAGAGTTACTGCTGAGGAGGTTATCAGGGGTTTAAAGGTCAAAGGTTAAATTAAAACTCAAGAGTCAATGTGACCTTTTCAGAGTACAAACACAGAAAAACAAATCAAGAAACAGTGGTGTTCAAAACATGTGACAAAAAGTTTACTCTGAATGAACTTATTGACAAATGTTAACAAATAGAAGGAATTTAACACCAGCTGTCAGGAGCTGTCAGGATACTAATATGGACATGAAGACAAACAAGGCGAGCAGTAAACTTTATTTATACAACAGTTATAGAAACAAAGAGAGTCTCACAGGAGACAGACAAGATGAGATATAAAAACATGGAAACATACTTATAAGAAAATGTTGTTATTTCACCTGTTTGTTTGTTTCCAACCTGTCTGATCGTCTGACTGTGTTTCTTCTTTTTAGTGAAGTCATCTTGTTCCCAGATCTCAGATGTTAACTTGGTGAGTATAATGTTTTTATTACTGATAGAGATGATGGACAAAACTACCAAAATAAAACTCAAGTTGTAATAAATTAGAATGATCCTTGAAGTACAATAAAAAAAAGTCAGAATGCAGACTAAAGGCCTCAGTCTGATTTAAAGGGAGTGTTTGTCTGATCCACATAAAAACTGTTGTAAAGGTCTGAAATAAACTAAAGAGAAAAGTAATTAAAGTCATTTTTGCTTGGTAGGAGATATGACAGAAGAACCCGACTGATACTAGAGCTTGTTGGCTGATATTGATTATTGAGAACCAAATAAAATGTGATCGGCACATCAGGACCCCTCAAACTTAAAGGCACCCTGTAGAGTTTTTGACCACTAGTAGTGCTATGGAGCAATGTTTTTAAGAGGGGGTCCCAGATTTCTTTGTATCGTGCACTCGAACGAGGAAGCAGCAAAGTGATACACAGTCTTGCCATTGGTTTCATTTTTGTCCCGCTGATCAACAGTTGGTGGCAGTAACACGCAGAAAAATAATGTGCCAACAAAGGTAGTGAAGAAGAAGACTACTGGCTAGTAAACATGGATGGAAACTATGTAGGATTTAAGACATTCAAATAATCAGCTTTGCAAATATTTTATGAGGAAGGAAATTCATTCAGAGGTGGAAAGTAACTAAGTACATTTACTCAAGTACTGTACAAGTACAATTTTGAGGCACTTGTACTTTACTTGAGTATTTCCATTTTATGTAACTTTATACTTCTACTCCAATTGTATGTTTTACTCCACTACATTTATTTTACTTTACTTTGCAGATTCACATTATTAATACAAAATATGTATTTATTTGACAGCTGTAGTTACTAGTTACTTTTCAGATTCAGATTACTGTTGATTGTATTAGTACAAAATATAACTAACTAATACATTATTATGTATTATTATAGATTAAGCTACCCAGCAGTATATTAAAATTAGAAACTTCATAAATTAAAATTAAAATGACTTCCACCTTCATCAGCTGCAACATTAAAGTGATGAACACATTAATGCATCAATAATTATAATCCAATAATACAGTATAATATATATTATTCTGAAAAGGGCCATTCGGCATAATGAGTACTTTTAGTTTTAGTACTTTAGTTGTATTTCGATGCTAATACTTTTGTACTTTTAATTAAGTAAAAATCGGAATGCAGGACTTTTAGTTGTAACACTGTGGTGTTACTACTATTACTTAAAGCATGCTGATTTTGTCTGCCTCTGGGGACTAAAGCGGTAGTGTTTCACCACCGCCTTGTGTCGTAAAGATCTTGATCTGGCTAGCACGTGCATTTGTTTTGAAATAAAGTGAAATAAAGATGCAACTTATTTTTTAATGCTATTTTTCTTTTATAAACACAGCTGTTTGCAGGATGCGTAACGATGAGGTAATGTATCCATTTGTGGCTATATAAGATTAATAACTGTAATATGACGATGGTGAAACAAAGTAAACTTTGTCCCCGCCGCTAGGGGACTACTACAGCTCCGGAGATGGACCTTCAGTTAGCGGCTGTAGCAACTCAAATTCAGCAGCGCTAAACCCCAGCACCAGGGCTCTGATCCCGGATCACCCCGACTGCCCGCCGGATCAGCAAACTTTCTGTTGCTGCTGTTACACAGGTTTGACCCACCACTGCCGCTGGCCACCAGCCCGCTGTGCCGGGAAGCCCAAGTAGAGCCTATGAATGGGCTCTACTGTCTTCAGGATAATAAGCCAACAGCAAGAAGTAGCTCGGTAGCAAAGCTGACATAAAATGTTACATTATAAGTCAGTTGTATTACAGTAATGTCCACCGTGACCTGACATAATACCTCCATGGACTGTAAAACCACGTCTCGCCATGTATTTCATGAATAAAACAGACATATTACATACCTGTCCAGGAGAAAGAGGGCCAACTCAAGATCGGTTTTGAATCCTTTCAAATCCCAGAATTCTCTCCATCTGTTGAATGACCGACCAAGGTTGACACCCGTGCTCTATCACTGTACCTTTTAGCTTTTTTCTTTGTTCTTCGGTCAATTCTTTTCTTTTTCTCTTTGCTGATCCTGCCCAAGTATCAGCCTTTACCACAAAATACAAAGTCAAAAATAAAATTCTCTAAAGAAAAATCTCCTCCTGCTTCCTTTTAACTGGCTATCGTACTACTCACTGCCAAATTTTGCCAGGGAAAATGTAAACAGGCTCATCTGGTCTGCGTACCGTAAATCGTTTCATCTGATTTCATGGAAAAATCGGACAGGGGGACAGGCATTAAGAATAACTATAGAAATAGCCAATCTTCTTGCTGTCGGTCTCATTTGCTTATGCATATACTGTATAGAGGCATCGGTATTAAATTGAGACTGTTTCATAACCAGTTAAAAACTCCATAGAGTACTTTTAAGTAAATTATTTGAGTACTTCTTCCACTTCTGAATACATTCAGCATGTTTGTTAGAGCTCAGTGAAGAAACACTGAATGTTAACAGAAATTCTGCATGTTTACAAGAAAACTCCACAGGCTGGTTCGCTTCCTCCCTGACTTAAAGAGACAACTGATAGAGCTGAAGAAGACCACGGGCCTCATTTATAAAAATGTTCTTAGATTTGTTCTTAGAACTTAGTCTTTAGATCATTTCCGACAGTGTGCTTACGTTCGATTCATAAAAGATACTGAGCATAAAAAATCTTGCTTGTGCAGGTTCTACGAAGCCCATTTGTAACTTATGCACCTGTGTCTATAGATCTCAAATGAACTTAAAATTGACGGCACCTGCCTTACAATCTGCTTTGACGCGCGCCTGTTCGTCAGCTGTCAATGGGAAACTAATGTATCTCGTGGACAAAACGTGTAGAATCACCTCGATCACTTGTGGCATGATGCGCCTGAATGATGGCTGTGATACACCCGACCTGTCGCTCATTTCCTGCTGGAATGTCCCAGTAGTGAGGAGTCCCAAAGTGGACAGAACTTGGACAGATATGGGTGCATGATTACAGCGTGTCTTCCTTTCCAGATTAGAGGCTAAATCTATTTATAGAACATCGCATCCCGTTTTTAATTTAAAACACCTTGCATCTGACAATTAATTCCTCACACATTTAATTGATAATTCCTATCACACTGTTCATAAAGATAATGCAAAGTTCACCACAGGCTTGGGCTTAGAGATAAGATCATTTCCAAGTCAAGGTAAGGTTTTATAAATAACGACTTAGTGCTGTATGACTGTGTGTGGGGCGCTCCTCTGTTGGAGCGACTCACGGTTTTGAGGCCCTATTGTTGTTACTTTATTTTTTTTATCCACTTTCTGCACACAATCAGAGTTTGACGTGCAGGTTGTAAATTATGGAACATCGCACATTACTTCTGTGGACTTGTGTGCTATGCTTTCTACAACTGGCTTGGGCGTCTGGGACTTGGGTTGATCTTCTTGAGCTATGACACGCTTCCCGGAAAATACCAGCATCGCCACTCCTGGATCTAATCCCCGAGGGTCTGTTAAGGAAACGCATTCGGAGGAAAACAGGATCGAGAGGAGGAATTAGAAACAGGATGAGGAGACGAGGAAGCAAGCTCCCATTACCTTTGCTTTTACCCTGTCTAACATGCGCTCACTACGAAATAAACTGGATGAACTCTCTGCGCTGATCAAATTTGACGTTGACTAACGAAATACAACCATGTTTTGTTTCACTAAAACGTGGTTGTCTGAGGACATTACAGTGAGTTTGGAAGGATTTACATTCATACGCAGTCGGTCACATGAAGTGTAAAGTGGGTTGCCCATTGCCTGTTCAGGCAAATCAATTGGGGGCGGGCTTTGCATGGCCTTAAATTACAAATGGGCAACCCACTTTACAGTTCATGAGGCCGACTGCTCAAGGCATCATGAAATCATGACTGTGTCGTTCCGTCCCTACTATCTACCTCGCGAGTTCATGCAACTGACTCTAATTCTTGCCTATGTTCCTGGCCCGGATAACACGCTTGCAGCTGAACACATTGCAGACAGCTACAACAACGCTGTCTCCAGAGCAGCTGATCAGCCAGTCTTTCTGCCTGGGGATTTCAATAGCTGTGACGTCACCACGTTACTCCCACAGGTAGAGCAGTATGTCACAACTCCAACGCGAATGGACAGAACGCTGGACCTATGTTTTGAAAATATACCTGGTGCATATGTCTCCAAGCCCCGCCCTCCTCTTGGTTTCTTGGTTTCTCAGACCATAATGTAATTTTACTGCTGCCAAAATACAGACAAAAACTGAAAAGACACAAGATCCATTCAAAAACCATTCAGGTCTGGAACAATGACTCTGTGGAAACACTGAAGGGGTGTTTTGAGCTCACTGAAGGTGGAGATGTTCTTCCAGAGTAGTGAGGGGGACATGAACATGCTCAATGACTCCATCTGCTCATACATGTCATTCTGCACTGATAGTGTCATTCCAACTAAGCAGGTCAGACTCAACTCAACTTTACTCAACTTTAAAAAAAAAAAAGGCATTTATACAGGGAGACAAGAAATGTGTCAGTGAACTGAAAAGGGAGCTGAAGCATAAAACTAAGCTGGCCAAGCTCCGCTAAAAAAATAAGATGGAGGAGAGGTTCGCTAAGGGAAATGGAAGGGAGGCGTGGCAGGGCCTCAACACCATGATGGGCAGAGCTCCAAAACCAGCCCAGATACACTGCCCAGACCCCACCTCCTTTGCAGAGTAGCTGAACACCTTCTACTCCAGGTTCAACAGGACTGACCCTGCGGAGGACTGGACCCCAACTAGTACCAGCTACACCCCTGCACCAATCAGTGTGGAGGAGCGGAAGGTCGTTTCCATCCTCTCCAAGCTACAACCAAGGAAAGCTCCTGGACCGGAAGGGCTCAAGGGCCACGTACTAAAGGAGTGGACGGCTCAGCTGGGTGGTGTGGTGGCACAGCTTTTCCAGTTGTTCCTGAATGCCGGCTTCGTCCCTAAGGCATGGAAGGAGACAACCATCATACCTGTTCCCAGAAAGCCCCGTGCCGAAGCCATGAACGACTTCAGGCCTGTGGCACTCACCTCCATCCTCTGCAGATGCATGGAGAGGGTGGTCACTGGGGAGCTTACAATCACGGTGAGTGAGAGTCTGGACCCGCTCCAGTTTGCCTACAAGGCAAAAAGGGGGGTTGAGGATGCCAGCCTAACTCTTCTGGATACAGTGACTAGGTACCTCGACTCTCCAAACTCATATGTCAGGATTTTATTCATGGACCTTTCATCTGCTTTTAATACAGTAAACATGAACACACTTCTGCACCGCCTCCAAGGACTACAAGTGAACTCAACACTGGTTTTATGGGTCAAGGATTTTTTAAAAGACAGACCCCAACATGTTAGAGTTGACAGTTTTAAATCCAGCAACATTGTTTTAAACACAGGGGTCCCACAGGGCTGCTTCTTGTCACCCATCCTCTTCTCCATTTACACAAACAAAATCATCTGTAATAGAAACAGACTGTCACTTGTTAAATACGCGGATGACATGGCCCTGGTGGCCCTCCTGACAGACGAGCGCTCCCTGTCCACACACAGGCAGTATGTGAACACCATGGTCCTCTGCTTCCAGGAGAGCTTCCTGGAGCTTAACATCATGAAGACCAAAGAGCTGTGTTGTGGGGGGCACCAGGCACCTGACTCCCCACACCCTCTCTCTGTACCACTGCAGGGGCAGGCACCTGTCTTTCACGCAACATGCGGACGGGGTCTACAAAAATCGCCTACTGCTTACACATGGTCATACTTAAGACCAAAATTGATCGTAAGTCCATTTTATAAATGAGGCCCCACCTCTGCATGCTGCTGCTGGTTGTCACCTTCATGTTCAGTGAACTGTTCGGTTGTAAATTCAGCTTCATACAACTTAAACATTTATGTCTTGTATAACTCCCTCTTAGATCCAAACAGATTTGATTAATATTAATTACAAACTCAAATCAAATCCCTTCTTCCTCCATGTGGTCCAGCTTTGATGTGAAGTTGTTGGCGGCGGCAGAGAGCTGCAGGTTAGCGATGCATCTCTCACATCGGTGACCTCGACATATAAAAGAGCTCATTTTGCCGCCATACTCCATTTACCTGAGGATAACTCATTTAAATGGATTGTTTCTTCTCTGGGAGGCTGCCATTTGCATTTCAGAGGCTTCAAACAGGCAGCTGAATTCGCTGTCTGTCCATCTTTACACCGCTCTCACACCATCTCACACCTCCAGCACAAACCGCCCAGAGGAGCCTGGTGGGTGGAGATGTAGTCCAGGAGTGGAGGGTTGCTAGTTTTAATCCTAGGGAGTTGGGTAAATCTAGTAAAGGAAAGAAAATGACTGCACTTTTAGTGTACATTAGAATAAATGCACCAAATCTGCTAAAAATTGCGCACTCAAAAGATTTGCCAAAGCAGTGTCTTTAGGGTTTAGAAACTTTTTAATAAAATGACTAAAAATGAGTTCAGAATCAAATTTAAAGACCTGGTTCCTGGCGATAATAAACTGTAAAGCATTAATAGTTACATTATTTATTCACTGTAATAAATGAATGCCAAATAAACAACTTTAAATATTCTAGTATGAGATAATATCAGTAAACAACTACTAATTGTAACTCCAAATAGCCTCCAGCCATGTACCGATTATGACACAATAGGCCCCTGGACACAGACATGTAAAAGGCCCCCACCACTCCTACATACATGCATAGGAGCAAGACACCCGGACTGGAAGAGACACGTAGTCGTTCTCTCTGGTAGGGGACTCTGGTAGGGGGAGCACCAGGGTGGCCAATCAGATTCCAAGGGGGGCCGGCACCTTTCCAAAAAACAGAAATCTCCACATACTGAGGCAGTGTGTATGGAGATGTAGTAAGAGCTACTAGCTTACTACCTATAATAGTAAGTACTGAAACGAAATAAATTTATTATTTTGTGTACTTGATGTGCAAAGCACATTTGCACACTAACTGACCGATCCTAAACCTCCCCTTAGTTACTGTTGCTAGGTCGGACAAGTTTGACAATAAGAAACATGCCGTCGCCGGTTCCGTTTAGCCAAGTGACGCAGTTTTTATTAGATAGTTTCTGTGCATCAGGCAATATAGCTTCAAGAAGCCGACAGCAAGGATTACAGTATGCGATGGAAGGATATATTCACGATGTTAACTTTTTGTGAATGAGGCAAAACGACGTGAATTGAGGGAGAGACCGAGGGTGACAAGACAATCAGTCAACATTGCTTCTGCACTGTATGTGTCCCCTTTTCCCCTTCTGTAGATGATAACTTTTACTAAGGTAACTTCCCGTTGGAATGCTGGAGGTCATGTATATCCAAATAAATAACACCAAAGTTACTTTGGGGCGGCACGTAGCCTTACAAAGATAATATAAACAAGGCAACGTTAGCAGGAAGGCAATCCAGGCACACCAAAAATATATAGGAAAGCGTAACAACGAGGAAGGATGATTAAAAAGTCTTTATTGTAGTGGCTAAATCATCACTACTAAAACAGCCAACATGTTTCGACCTCTCTAGGTCTTCATCAGGGCTTTTTCTGAAAAAAAACAGACAACACGGGTGTGACTTCACCTATATAATAGCACCAGCCAATGGGAAACGACGATAATTCATGTCATCTTAAAAATGTGTCAGCAACCAACTTATCTGTCCTTTTCCAAATCTCTTTAACGTTACCAAAGAAATCATCAGCCAACTGCCGCATTTACTCCCATATTAACTGAGACCAGAAAATCTGGAGGAAAACAGAGCGTACCAGTTTTCTAAATTGCTCTAGTCATCACATTTTTTAACCCCGCAAACATAAAATCTATATCACTGCGTTCATGAGACTCTTATCTCTCTGATGGTATCATCATTTAGCCAACAAGAGTTACGGTCATTTACTTAGAAGCAGGAGTTTGAGGAGTGTATTTCAGCTTCATTTCTATTAAATCAACTCTCTTAGCTGACTTAAGAGTGGTGTGTGTGTGTGAGGCACTAATCAACATAGCAACCAGTGACTCAGCAGCAGTGTTGGGTAAGTTACTTTCAAAATGTAATATATTACATATTACTAGTGACTCACATTTGAAAGTAATAAGTTACTTTACAGTATTACTGTCTGTGTAGAGTAACACGTTACAATACTTTTGCATTACTTTCACCAAAATAACCGCAACGTATGACTAGGCATTATAAATTGGAGGAGGGTAATGTTGTTTCATTGCGGGCAATCAAAGCACAGAAGCTCAAGTTTATTGCAGTTCATTACAAATCTAGTGCTGGGCGATATTGCATAGCCTAATCATAGACTGTATACAGCCTAGAGAGGGGCTGGACTCTCCTCTTCTGGAGTTGCCCAAGGTGAGAGGCGCCAGGCGGCTGTGGGGATGCTCACTCCGCTGTGTCGGAGTTGTCCCTGCTGAACGAGAGGGTCGCCTCTGTGCGACTGCAAGTCACTAGTAGGAAGGGTCTGACTGTTGTTTGTGCTTATGCACCAAACGGCAGTTCAGAGTACCCGGCCTTCTTGGAGTTGCTGGGTGGTGTCCTGGAAGGGATACCACCTAGGGACCCCGGAGGAGCTGGAAAACGTTGCTGGGGAGAGGGACGTCTGGAGCACTCTGCTCAGCCTGCTGCCACCGCGACCCGGCCCCGGATAAGCAGAAGAGAATGGATGGATGATGGATAAACAGCCTTTGGGGAATATTTTTTCTGGTGGTAAACTGGATGAAGTGGCGTGGTGGTAGCACGTTACTTGACATAGTAAATGTAATAATATTACCAAAATCCTATTAGTCACGCGTTATATTACAGGTAGTGGACGGTGGCTTTTTACAGCTTTTTCTCTGAAACGACGCTATGAGAGCGCTGAGGGTGAAAAACAATGAGCTGAAACTCTCCATAAAGCTCTTTAAAGCCGAGGGGAGCTGCAGATTCAGCTGATAATTCTCTGTAGGTTCATCACTACCAGAGACACCGAACACACTGTTTTCATATTGTCACTTCATACATTGGTATTATAAAAATATACATTATAGCTGCTTTAAATGCAAAATAAAACTGTTGATTGTTTTATATGAAAATAGCCTGTAAATTAATGTAAACCTAAATGAGCAAAAAGGTCAAATTAGAGAGTCAGAGAAGTGAACTAACAAGCTGGTGTCCATTGTGTCCAGTTCAGACTGAGCGATGGACTCTGAAGCCAGCGGGACGATGGAGGTGGCGGCGCTCGGCCGGCCTTTCAGCCTCGGGATGTTGTACGACTGCCGCAAAGACTCACTCATCCCTGGTAAGGATTCACATGTAAAGATGCTTAATGCATCACAACCAAACTTTCAGTGTTTAAAGTCAAATTCAACAGCGTTTCATCTCAGATCTTTTGATCAGTTTTGGTCCTTCTTTATTATTGATCCAGCTCATATCCGAGTCATGAAAGACTTTCGATTTTTATTGTTGTAATCACTCACTGCTGTTTCTTGCTACGGAAGGTGTTTAACTTTTCTGGTTTGTTGGAATAAACAGAGCAGGGACAGCTGTACAGTTAGCATGAGATCAAGACTGAAGACATTCAAAAACATGCATTCATTTGAAAAACTCAACAACAACATCTGTTTTCTTACACAATGGGCCTCATGCAGCAGCATTCCTCTTATTCCTCTTATATTTTCTCTTAATTTTCTGTTAAGAGAAAAAAAAAGAGAAGTCAACTCCAGATGCACCAAACATTCTTAACCATCCAAATCTGCTCTTACCCAGATGTGCTGAATGATGAATCCCACTTGATCATAACTTGGAGGCGTGTGGCCGAAAAGTATTAGCATCAAAATATACTTAAAGTACAATATTTGCCTCTGAAATGTAGTTGAGTAGAAGTATGAAGTAGCAGAAAAGGGAAATACTAAAGTAAAGTACAAGTACCTCAAAATTGTACTTACGTACAGTACTTGAGTAAATGTACTTACTTTCTGCTGCTGGAGATTTGACCGGCATGTGTTTCGCCTAAGTTGAGGCTCCAGAGTATTGCACAAATATAAAGCAGTGCTCTTGGCAATCTGAAACGGCTCAGCAGCCATTCATCCATCTCATCCAGTAGATCTGTGCGATCTCTAAAAATGTGTTCTGTGTCCTGGATGGCCAAAGCATCTAAGAGCAGCATGTAAGCCATTCAGAAGCTGAACACGAGCAATATGATCCAAGCGTGTTTATGTTCTTAATTGGGATCAACGGAGCGATAGTATTTCTTTAGCCCATTAATTAATAATCCAGTCATCCTAATTACTCTAAAACAAAAATAAAATAAAACAAGAAAAAAAAAATCTAAATTTCATTGTATGATATTCATGCGTTTTTTATGTTCCTCACATTTAAAACTTCTGTTTCCTTACTTTGGACAAATAATTTGTGGACTGTGAAAACGAGATGTTTCTTTCTTATCTTGGTAAGAGTGCTCTCGACCACTCGTAAATTTTCTCTTACCTAAGAGAAGAAGAGGAAGAGCAAAAATAAGAAAACATTGGTGAATCCCAGAAATCAATGGGTACTAACAAAATAAGAAGAAATCGTGAATACGAACAAAAATAAGAGGAAATTTATTCGTATATCGCTTCCTGCATGAGGCCCCTTGTCCTGGATATTCTGGAGAATGCAAAGACCTAGTTTCAAACTTAATTCTTTCTACCAAAGAAATCACCCCAAAATAACCCATATCCAAGTGCACCACAGGTGCAAGAGACAAGTCTGGTCACAAACTTACCAAAAGTGCATTTGGCACGCCCTGACAGACTTGACGCACTTGACTGCAATCTGCACTGCACTGTCAGGTTCACATAAATAGGGCCCTATAATGATGATAATAAACGTCATAAAAATTATCAATCTCTTTTATCTGGTATGCAAGAAAGTCTCTCTTTATTATCATACACGCTCTCAGAGGAACTGAACAAACAATTCCACATTTCAGTTTCTAAGATTTTAAACAAACTGTTCAAGTATGGTGAGGTGGATGCTGAGACTTTCATCTTAAATTCAGTTTGTATGAGCATCTTCTGTGTCTTGTATGACGTAGCAACATTTTCTCCCGTCTGGCTGGTTCTGGAAGCTGAACTTAATTTTTGCTTCTTTTGCAGGAATGACATTGTGGGACCGCAATGACCTGAAAACACATATTGGAGAAAGACCGCAGAACTATAATGATTTTGAAATAGTTGCATCTGAATCGATTGAGGACAAATCTTCAGCGCTAAATGTTGAAGCATCACTGAAGGCAAGTCTCTTGGGTGGACTCGTACAGGTTGACGGATCGGCCAAATACCTGAACGATAGTAAGACTTCCAAAAATCAAGCCAGAGTAACACTGAAGTACACAGCAGTTCCCACAGTACATTTACTCAAGTACTGTACTTAAGTATATTTTATGCTGCTTTATACTTCTACTTCACTTCATTTCAGAGGGAAATATTGTTCTTTTTACTTCACCACATTTATCTGACAGCTGTAGTTATTTATTACTTTGCAAATTAAGATTTTGTATAAAGCACATAAGCTTATAAAATACAATATATTGTTAAAGATTAAACCAGTTTACAACTTTTATGGCTGCGTCACAGATGAGATGTGTAAAAGTTGTTATCAGTTCCACCAAAGAATCAATTCTCCTCTAAACTTCTCACATGGTTTCATTTAAATAACTGTTTGAGGCCCAAAAAGGTCAAATTTTCCAATATTTCACAAAAAAAGCAAAGATTAGCAAAAAGTGAATATAGATTTATGTATCAGAACTTAGTTGGGTTTTTTTGTCCTATTAATCATTGTTTGGAACCACTGAATGAGCTGATGGGCTAATTCCTGCACATACACAGCACATCAGTAGTGAAACTTTACCGCTCAGAATCCCTCCAAATGTCTCTGCATCCATGTCAGAGAGTCACTATCTGAGATTTATAGCATGCAACAAATAAAAGAGTCTCGACGGTCACGTGATCGACAGAGACACAGCTGTCCTTGAAAAATTAGTTAAACTCAGGAAATTTTGTTAATCAGCTTCAACGTTTCTTTTTTTAGATTATTTTTTTGGCCTTTCACGCCTTTATTCGATAGGACGGCTGGAGAGTAGACAGGAAACAGGGGGAGAAAGAGTGGGGGATGACATGCGGCAAATGACCACGGGCCGGAGTCGAACCCGGGTCAACCGCGCAAGGGCTGCAGCCCTCACTACATGGGTGCTCGCTCTACCCAGTGAGCTATCTGGGCGCCCAACATTGCTTTATTTTTCACTTTATTTTTGACAAATTCTGATCAGAAAAAATGTCCAAATTTTCAAATCTATAAATGATTTTGATGGAAACAAACTAAAGAGTCGGAGCAGCTCAACCTCTCTCCAAAATATGACATCCGCGATGAATATTCATGCAAACATAACTTCCTGTCACAACTTCATCCAGTTCTTAGTATTCCATGGCCCAGTTCCAATCTCATCCCTACACCGTCCCCCTACCCACTCTCACTCCGTTTGCGTGTTCACGTGGAGGGTCCGCCACATTAAGTGTCATTCCAAACCAATTCGCCTCAAGAGGGAGTGGGTTATAAAGCCCTCCAACACCCTAACCCCTACATCCCAAGTCTCTTAAATTGCATCTACGTTTCCCTCACTTGCGTCCTTTCCTTGCGTCTTACTCCCTCCCACTGAGGATGCATGGAGAGACACGAGGAAACCATGCGAGGAGAGAGGAAACAAGGAAATATGTTTCTAGAGAAATGAGACGTCCTTTCCTCTGAAGCGTCACGTGAAGCGACGTCCGTTTGTGATGACGGCGGCAGCTGATCACAGCTGGATCAGCTGTCAGTCGGCTTTAACAGCTGTAGAGACTTTTGATGGAGTTTGTGTCAGCACACATGTTCACTGTACTGATACTAATAAAGACACACAGTTCTCAGCGGCAGAGCAGCAGTGTTTTCTCTCTGCAGCCTGTTACCTGTTTAACAAACACCTGCACATGAAGAACAAGCTGCAGTCTGTATTTATACTGCGTCTGCTGAGAGGCAGCAGAATGCCTTTATATTATTGATTCATTATTTATTGATATTCTGATTGTGACTTCATTATTTAATAACCCAGAATAGGATCATGGTGTCTTTTATTGATTAGGCTAAATGTTTCAAAAATTGAAAATTGAAATGATGTAACTCAAATCAAACCCGACGCTCAGGAATGATCAGCCTCACATGTGACTGAATGGAAATGAGGATAAATGATGTAAAAAGTGTTTGTTGCTGACAGACAGACTCT
>NTHP01000295.1:725781-736282 GCA_003416845.1 Oplegnathus fasciatus | reverse complement strand
TTTGATCAGTTCAATCAGTTGTTATTGATGCTTTTTATTGTGTCCACAAAGATTTGCTACTAACGTTATTATTATTATTATTATTATTATTATTATTATTATTATTATTATTATTTTATTTATTTATTTATTATCATTATTATTATCATTATTTTTATTTTATTTTGTTTATTTATTTATTATTATTATTATCATATTTTTATTTTATTTATTTATTTATCATTATTATTATTATTTTTATTTTTTTAATTTATTTATTATTTATTATCATTATTATTATCATTATTATTTTTATTTTATTTTTTTTATTTATTTATTTATTTATTTATTTATTTATTTATTTATTTATTTATTTATTTATTTATTGTCAAATGACATACAGCTGTGAGGAGGCTTTACTGTGAAAGTCACGCCCGGAAGTCGTCCATTTCGCCTGCCTCCGACTTGACGTCAGTGTCAGCGGTGTTGGGATTCAGTGTGGCAGCAGGGGAAATCAGGGAAATCTGGGATATCTGGGAAAGGGGAGTCGGTGAAAACCGGGACTAAACCGGCAGAAATCCGGACGAAGCCTTGTCCGTCACACCGCGGGGTTTCCCACCGGACACTTCTGCTCTGCCTCCCCGCCGGTGGCTGCGGTTTTTCTCCCAGAAATCTCCCTGGATCCGCACAGTAAGTAGCCCAATTCCCCTTCACCTAAACGCATCTCTATCCCAGCACATTCACCCTGCTCTCTCGTCCCCTCGCTGTTTCATATTTGGGATAAAATAAAAAAACACCTCGCAGACATTGGAACATTTTTTTTATTATGTGACTAAACGGAGAGCGGAGCCTTTAATTAACATCCGCCGGAATAGAAGCCAATTAATCCCGTTAGTGGCTGCATGTGTGTGCAGAGAAAGGAGAAGGGGTGGAGGAGGAGGAGGAGGAGGGTGACAGAGAAAACCACCAGCTCCACAGAAAAACGGCTTTCATTCACTTCATCTGGTTAAATGCATCTGAGCGGTGACTGCATATGTGCACACATTGGGTTGATTCCTGCCTGTGAGCGCCGTTATTCATTGTGCATGTGTGTGTGTGTGTGTGTGTGTGTTTCTTCGGTGCTGTATTAAACGCCGCAGGGCCTGCAGAGCACCAGACTCCCGGCCTGGATGCGCAGGTTCGCCGGGGAGCAGCAGCCGGCTGACAGCGCCTTTCCAGCCGGAATATTTGCGTTTAGTGCTGCAGCTCGGGAGGCCGGGCGTGCAGAGCTGACACCAGCAAGGCGTGGCATTCATATAGCATTACACTGCTATGGGCGTGTTCCCCCCGCAGCTGCCACACAAATGACTTTTAACATGTGTAGGTTATTCAAAATTCATGCATTGCATAGATATGACCCTGTAAATATCATCACTGTGTGGTGTTTTTAATTATAATGTATTTTAATAGGCAGCCTGGTTAGGGTTTGCCTCAAGTCTCATTTAAAAGTCATTTAAAATTCAGCATCATCAGACATGCAGGCCTGCCATCTGTCTGTCTGTCCGCCTGTCAGCCTGTCTCACCATCTTGTCCTCCTGCTACACTGTACAGACTGTCTCACTGTCATGTCTTCCTGCAGGTAGGCCTGTCTCTCTGTGTCAAAATTAGGAAATCCAACAGGGTTGCTGGTAGAAATATTGTGATTAACCTGCCACACTGAGCGTTCGGGTTTATTAGATCACTTTGGGAATTGTTATATTTAGATAAAGTCTTGGAATGGATACGTTCAGGTGTAAAGTTAAAGTTCAGATTAAAGATGTCTGTTTGACTGATATTCATGTATGTATGGGACCATGTGTGAAAAAGCCGACTCTGACCCTGAAAGTGTTTTTTATAATTCTGCGTCACGGAGTACGGCAGTCCGGCTGTAGCATAAGATGGGTCAGCAAAGGATTTTATGCGTTGCTATCGTAAATTTCATTGCCAGATGGTGTCGGACTGCACTTTGGCGTGAGTTGAGCCAGGATTGACTTTTTCCGTCTGAGTCCCATTGAAATGAATGAGGATGCTGTTTCTGATGCAGCGATCTCATCAGTCTGAGTGTGGCGTAACCCTCTCTAGAGACGGGAATTGTTTAGAATATATCAACACTGGTGGCGATACAGCACAGGACCTTAGATCCGATATCCGATATTAAAGTGGTTCATTTTACTTTGAGAAATATAAACACATTTTCCAGAATCAGAGTTCTCAAATGTTAAATGTCGTGTTAACACAAGCAGCTGTACAAAAACAGGATATTGTAAAATTGGCAAACGTTTTGATTCAGGAACCATCTGATTAATGAATAAGTAAGTAACCAGAGATTTCACGCCAGCTTTCAGCACCTGCCAGTTTTCGATATGCTGCTCTGTGGACACATTTAGGTCAGTACCAAAGAAGTGTTGAGATTTCATACCCAGCCCTAACCCTCCTGGATGGAAATTTATCCATTTTAGAGGTTGGCGGTGAGAACTTTTGCCCTTTCTGTTGAAAGTAAGCCGTGACCGTGTTTCCCCCCATTTTCCTGCCTTTTGTCCAACGAAAACTGGGATCAGCTTTGACCTCACTGTCGCCTTTAACAAGGAAAAATGGGTTCAGAAAATGTGGTTAAATGCCTTCAATTCTGCAAAGACTTCTGTAATTTGTTCTACCCATGCACTGATATTATGTCCATCACACTGAACTGCGTGGTGATTTCAAGTGTGATTTTAGAAAACAGACATTTACAAACAGTAATCCTTATTATTCCTTATTTGAACCAGATTTACTTACAATTACTGGTGATGTGAGATTCTGACTCAGCGCTGTAATCTGCAACCAGGCCCATCAGAACTGAAGTGTAATCATCTGGACAGGCTTGAGACGTCCCACCTCGAGAACACACTCGCATGCAGCAAAGTGGGGCAGAATTCAGCATCTCCCGGTGGTGTTGAGGGTTAACTGGAGTATAAAAATCCCTACTGCCCTACTTCAGCTAAAGGCTGCTCCGAATGTATCCAGCCAGGCTGTCAGCCCGAGCTTCCCATCTGAGACCTGCAGGGTCCTGGTTTTTCTGATTCAGTTTCCTTCACTGTTGGCTAAGTGCTCATCCCATGGTGTTTCTGCACTGTACTTCCCAGTGATCCATCTAATGCCTGTCAAGCAGTGTGACATTATCTTTGGATTTTCTGTTGATTGATTGTTTTCTTCATAATGGCGCCATTTGAGCACCAATAAGAAGATGAATCAGCAGGGAAATCCTGATACCGTGTGAAACCGATTTCTGAAAATGCTGATACTAGGCTCTAAAGATGGTAATGTTGGCTGTCCCATTTGTTCCAAAGCAAGATATTGTGACAACTGGACAGATTGCCTTATAATTTGCTGTGGGTATTTTCAGTCCCCTCAGGATGATGCCTAATGATTTGGATGTCCCCCTGATCTTTTCTCTAACACCACAGTCGGCTCAGAATTTGCCACTGACCAACACTTTTGTCTAAAACATGTTATCTCAAAGCTACTTATCAAAACCAGTTAAATTTGCAGTGGATATTCATTTGCTGTGCCCAAGTTCCATCCTACATACTAATTGTACGTACTGTGTACTATGTTTTCATAGTGTACTGTTTTTTTTCTAGTAAACAGAAATCAGAGTACTGTTTTGCACAAACAGGAAATTATATGAGATTAACGTCAATCAAACTGTGGAATGTCACCGACAATTAAACTTCACAAACAAACAAAATGTTTTTACAAAGATAAAGTTCTCAAAGATTTCTGAGCTGTTTTTTTTTATCACATCTACATTTTGCTTTAATGTTTTGCAGCTGTGAGCAGCTGCTCCATTTTCTTTTTGCATGTGGGAAAATAGTGCACATCAACTGCACTCTCAAAAATCAAGCATTTATTAGTATGAATACTGACAGTTTTGTCTTTTTTCCAGCATGAACACCTGCTAAAAGTAAGTATGTAGTGTGGAATTAGGACACATTAATCGTCTCCAGTAGAGGAATCCTTGTTGTTGTTCTCGGTGACCTTCAGGCCTCTCCCCTAGTACCACAATCAAGTAAAAAAGTCCACTTTTACACTGTAAACATCGTCAAAATGTAAGGGGCAGATTGCCATGAAATGAATGAGCACATTCATGCTTCCCAGTAAGATGATTTCAGTCCATAAGCTTTGCTATCGCACCACCCACGGAACAAGATGTCCACTTTGCACCCAAGAAATTAGTGATGTATTACAGTCAAAGTAATATGGATAGTAAGTTTGGATAACTGTGCTCAGTGACTGATGGGGCTTCAGTGTTTTGCTCAGGAACACTTAAACACATGAGTGTTGTGGGAATACATCTGCATTTCCAGGCACCGGGCTGGCCTGCAAGCGTTAAGAGGCGATGTGCTTCCTCTGGCAGCTCTGCAGTCATCTTGTAAACATCAGACTCAATGCACTGGCTACATCTGTATCAGCTGCTCTGGTGCAGTTTGTCAGAATATTCTCACCGGTGGCTACGAGAGGTCAAACCAGGTCACCGTCTGATGTTGTTGTTTTCTTCTTCCTTTCAGTCTGTCTCTCTCTGTGTGTGTGTCTCTCTCTCGCCAAGCGTATGGAAAAGTCATCCCTCCTTCTCTCAGGAAATTCCTCCTCGTCCCAGGGGTGAGACAGACGGAGAGGGTGTGAAGGAGCAGCAGAGCAGATCTGCTACAGAGGGACGCTCCGGGCCTCGGTTTAGTCTCTTTCATTTTGCCGTGAACGTTACACTATCTTAGCACGTTAAAGCGGTTATGAATAGGCACTGTTTTGACACCTTTTGTTCTCAGTGCATTCACAAAAGCTCAGACATTTGAGATTTAACATTTGGCTCCTGAGAGCCATCATTTTAATGCAAGAAACAACCATCAATGTAAGAAAGCACGTGTGTAATTAATGTTTTCACATATTTCACATGTCCATTATCTTAAATTGGATTGAACACAATTGCCTATATGTGAACCTACCACATGCGAAACACCATTTCACATAGTATAGTACAGTACAGTGTTTGAAGCCGTTGTGTAGTGTAAAGTGTAATGCAGCACTACTGTGTGGTTGTCTATAGTGCAGTCTGTTTTGCTGTGTCAGTGCTAAACCTGCAGAGACGCCCACACATTAAACAGCATCAGGACTAGAGCAGGAAACTGGAGATGTGTGTGTGTGTGTGTGTGTGTGTAGAGTGTGTTCATGGCTGTCTGTTGGACCGCTTACCAGTTTGTCTGCTTGGTAGTGATGTAGAGCATTTATCCGCTGATTTCAACGCAGTAAGAGTCGATAAAACATAAGGCTTCATGGCTAACTAGCCTGATGTAGGGTGGCTAGTGTGGCCAATTTCAACATGGAAGTGGCTGGCTAACTTAAATGCTACTTAAATAAATCCTCCCTTCATGAAGGTTATGATGTTCAGTATTTGTTGAAGCTGTTTCAGAGAGGTATTGATTCAACTTTATGATCATTCTGCTGGCTGTTTGTGGTATTGTTGGGTAGTATTATGTTATGTGTTACTGTTGCATTGGCAGGTGTTTGTGATATTTTGTCCACCCCATTAAGTCCCACTCACTGATGGTAGACACCACTGCTGCAGTTGGGGGTTTAGGACCCTGTTCAAAGACCACTTCATTTTCCCTGTACAGGTTTATCCTGCCGACCCTGGAATCGAACTGCTAACCGTCCTGTTACAAGCCCCACTTTAATAACCTTTCACTGCTCCAAATAGGAAGATACAGCTAGAAATAAATTACTGTCATTGTAAAATTGTGAGTTAAATTCTGGCACCTTGTGTGGGTGCTCAAGAGCTTTGTTGCTGTTGAACACTTGGTTCTGGCTCAGAGCGGCGGTGGCACAGATAACCAAAGGGATGGAGTCTCACAAGCCTGAGCCATCTGACCAGCCAAGGTAGATTAACGGCCATATTCACATGTATAGTGATAAAATGACCTAGTTTCAGTCGGGGTGAGATTAGATATTGGATTAAATTTTAAGGGAAAGCTTGTGAGGAAGCTGAACGAAATCCCAGGTGTTTCATGTTTTAAGGAAAAGTGAATACCATTATATGAAAAATCAAAGGACTTTAGTAAAGATGATTATAAAATCAACTAAAACATCAGTCAGGACACCAGTAGAAGGTGTTTAGTTTACACAGTGATGAGGCATAAAAGTTAACTTTAAAAAATGCTGAAGTACAAAGCACAAGAAGGTGAAAAAGCAGTAAGCAAGTAAGTGATTATCATTGTTTAAAGAGGTTTAAGGAGATTTAAGGTCACTCAGTATTATTTCAAACACACAACCTGCCTGTGCTTTCTCTATAGACTAAACTGACTGTGATACCAGCTGTGTGTGTGTGTGTCTTGCAAATTTTGGCATTAAGAGTTGCATCAGTATCTTGTATCCCCTTACATCCAGTATTAATGTTGATCTGCGTGTGTGTGCGGGCACTGATAACAAAAAATGTTTTTTTCTGCTGTTTGTTGTTGAAACGGGCCACTGGCAGCTGAATGCAGTGACTCAGCCCGAGTGTGTGCGACTCCCTCACACAAACACGCACATAGAAACAAACACATCGTATTAATGGAGAATCCAGATGAGGTAACGGTACTCCAGTTTCCTCTGTCTCCCCTTAGTTAACTGCTCTGTAAAGTAAACACCACGGACCCACGGACGAACAGAAGAACAGTAAAATGGCCTAATGTGGTGTTCAGTAAATGCCATCTTAAAATTTTGGTACATTCTCAAGACAATCTGACTGTGTGATCAGATTTCTGCTTCTGTGACATTATTTCTGTGGTATGTGCACCCGGGAAACCCGTACAGACCCCTCAGGGTTCAGAGGTCAGGGATGCCATTTTAGAAAGCTGGTGTTGGTCTGAAGGACATTCCTCTCATAGTCCCGCTGATGTGGTCAAAGAACAAGGAAATCTGGGAAAACAAACTAAAAGTAATGTTTCACTGACAAATGCAGTCAGCTGTTTATACAAAAGCAAAAGACGAAAAAGAGTTTAGGTTCAGACACTCAAACAGTACTAATCCATGCCAGACTTTGAGAAATATAAACCTGTTCTGATCCCCCTGATCCAGTTAATTTAATTATCTTTGGAGTCCAATTGTTAAAAGCCATCCAATTCAGAATATGTTTGACAGCTGAATAATTCAGCATTAAGAAAACATAGTTTCTAAATATAACAACGTCGTGGCTTTACCTTTGTTTGTACACTTTCCTTTAGTGTTTTGTTTGTGGAGAGGGAAATGTCTGAGTGGATCTGTTGTGGCAGGAAGCTTTGGACAGGATTTTGTACACTCACTCCCTTCATCTCCAGCTTGAAGAAAACCCTGAAGTTCAAATACAGTTTCAACCATCAGCAGCACTGTCTGTCTCTGTCGCTCTTTAATTCCACACAGATGTAGAGTCATTCTGGCTGCTGTTGCTGTGTTGCTGCACAGCCCGCGTTCTTGGAAAATTTAATCTCATTTCTTCTTCTCCTTTTTTNTTTTTTAATTCTTTTATTTTTCCCTTCGTGTTTTTCCTCAGCTGCATGACTCTCTCCAAGCCACTTTCTCTCTCTTTCCCTCTCTCTCTTTGTCTTTCTGTGTCTATGTCCCTCGACCCTCGTGGAGGTCCAGGGGCAGGCTGTGCAGCTGGGAATCAGGACTGTCGTTTTGACTGTTGAACGGAGGCTGACTCTGTTTCCTTTTGTTTTTAAACTTTACTTATACTAAGTACTTTCCATGTACACTCTGCGTTAGAAGTGGTGGAAGAAGCATTCAAATCCTTTACTTAAGATTCAAATTCAGGAAAACTTTATTGTGCATCCGAAGACAATGAAAATGTATCTTTGACGTGGCTCACAAGTAAAAAAACAACTCAGAATAAACAGAGTAAAAACATACACATAGTATTTAAAACATAGTGAAAGTAAAGGTAGTAATGCCACAATGTAAAAATAATTTATTACAAGAAGAGTTCCTGCATTCGAAATTTTACTTTGGTAAAAGAATTATCAAGAAAGTGTAAAAAGTAAAAGTACTCATTAAGGATGCATGTTTGCATGTGTTTTTACAAACGTGTAAGAAGAAGTTATATTGAGAATATATTGATATTGGCACACACTTCGGCCAATAAGCAACAAGCAATTGCAGCACAGAAATGGCGATATCTTTACAGTAATTTAGAAGTGGCACAATCACATAGTTTGTCCACTGACAGTTTTAATTTCAACAGTAAAATGTCTCACTTATTACATGTCGTGGTCACAATTATTTAACAACCAAATTTAATGGATCCTAATTGAAGAAATGTTTGTTATGCGTTTATGATGTCGGTCAATTTCAGTGGATTCCCTCTTGGGGGGGCGGCACAGTAATTTTCGTCAAATTCAACTTTGGTGATTTTTGACATTTGAATTTGCTCCGTTGACCAATAGCAAACCATTTTGACAGTTCTGACCTTTGATGGATGTATGACTAGCACCTTAGCATGTTCCCGGTTGGCTAGCGCGTTAGCGGCTAGCTTTTCAGCTGTACTTTTCCATACTGTTGGTGGATTACCTGTGGATTATCATCTGTCTCTTCACATTTATTTATTTAGTAGTTTGTTCTANATATTTCCTGGTTTCTTTCGTCCTCTATGACAGTAAACTGAATATCTTTGGTTTGTGGACAAAACAAGACATTTGAGGACGTCGCTTTGGGAAACAGTGATCAACATTTTTCACAATTTTGTAATATTTTTTTGGACCAAACAACTAATCGATTAATTGAGAAAATGATCCACAGATTATTCGATAATGAAAATAATCGTTAGTTGCAGCCCTAGTTTGTTTATGTTGTGTTTATTTCAAAAAACAAATACTGCCATTATCAATTTTTTTCTAAATTTATGAATTTTATAAATGTCATTATGTGCGTCAAACATTTTATCTGATTCGTTCTTAAAAAGACGTGACATGTCAGAAAAGGCAGAGAAAAGAAGAGCCAGACATGAACTCAGCCAAACACATAATCTACTGGCAGCATGATTACAGATGGAAAGGGTGAAGTTGGCTGTTTGTTAGCCTGTTAGCTTTACATTGTAGTACAAAGCAGTAAAACAAGTCACAAAGGCAGTGCTAATTATACCCTGAGCTCTGCCACATAGCCTGTAATGTGCGTGTCACTGAAGTTTGAAGGAGATGATGTTATTATAAAGTGTGCGTGTGGCGGTGTGTGTATCTGTGTGAGAGGGCGAAACAAAGTGAGAGTGTGTTTGGGGTTTGTCGGTTGGTCGGTCGGCCTGGTTTGAAGAAACTGTTGACACAGTAAGTTGTGAGTGTGTGTACGTGTGGGTGTCCGTTGGCTTGAAGAAACTGTTGATACTGTAAGCCCGTCTGTTTTCCATTGCTCATACTAAGAGAGAAAAGTATAGCCGTTGAACCTGTGTGTGCGTGTGTGTGTGTGGTTGGATATGTGTGTTAATGTTATGGCTTGGAGTACGCCTGGTACAGCTACTGTTTTTCTGTGCTGGCTCTTTCATACGTGAAAACACACGCACACTCACACGTGAACTGGGTCCAGACCAAACCACAGCTACCTCCTACATCCAGACAGCTCTCCAGTAGAGATGGAAAGTATGCGAGCCTTCTGTCTGTCTGCCGACTTTTGTCTCAGCGTGAATCAAAACAGCGCGGATGCAGATTTACACTGTGAGGCTCTTTCTGCTGTCTGCGAGCGAGAGCGCTGCAGAGCTGCCGGACGGGATCAGCTGTGACAGAGGTCACGGTTCAGGCTCGCACCACTCATGGCAGTATCTGCACTGTCGCCCACTGAGATACAGAAATGACTGTACACAATTGACTTTTTTTATATTCGGAAATTGACTACACAATAACTGCACAAGAGTCAAGTGTGGTCGACTTGTGACTGGAAGGTTGCCTGCTCAAATCCTCTGACTGGTTTGGAAAAATGTGTGGATGGAAAGTGAATGAGAAATATGCTCGCCTACCTCGGCAGTTACTGTGTAGGTGTATGTTTCTTCTTCTTGTGGTGAACTGGCCAAGTGTATAGAGCTGATGACGTGACTCTATAGCCAGATATTTCCAGCTGGGACCGTGTTTACATAGTAATATTTTGGTGTTTTGCTGTCTCTATGACCGTTCAGCTGAAGCATATTGTTCATATTCTATTTACCTATAAAGTTCTAATGGCTTGGATGTTTTTCTAACAGTGAAAACCGTCATAAATGAGTATGACAAACTCCACACTGCGTTTCATGACGTTGACCAATAGGAGCACAGAGCGCTCTTCTGTGCACAACTGTAAACATTCAAGATTCACAATCTTTATTTTCATGTGCACAACAACGACAAATGGGTGACAATTTAAAGGAAAAACCTGAATCCTTGACCCCTACAGTGAGGGGATCCTGTGGCTCTGTTATGCTGTGGGGGGTATTTTGCTGGTGTGGTGTTGGTCCACTTGTCCCCTTAGAGGGAAGGGTCACTGCAAATCAATACAAAGT
>NTHP01000295.1:706429-722573 GCA_003416845.1 Oplegnathus fasciatus | reverse complement strand
CTCTGTGTGTGTGTGTGTGTGTGTGTGTGTGTGTGTGTGTGTGTGTGTGTGTGTGTGTGTGTGTTCGTCCCCTCATGCTTGCAGTTGTCTGAGTGATGATTATGAGGAAACCTCTTAACACCAGTCTGGGTTTTTAAGGGATCTGTGTGGGACCGTAATCATGTTGGGTTTTCTGAAACCAGGCAGTTTTGCTGTGTTCTCACTGCGAGACTCAAGGTTTTCACCATCAGCAGCCACCCATCAGATTTCAGTGTGTGGCTGCACACTGAGGTGGCATTGCATGCTTTAACTGTGCCACTTGGCTCCATCCTCACAGCAGGGGGTTGCCACACTGACCCGTGATGTGCCATTTTCTTGGGACAAACCATGAAGTTCCTTGCCCTTACCCAAATTGTGCTGACAATAAATCTGCTGATTATTTTCTCGATTTAATCATTTGTACTATAAAATGTCAGAAAGTGGTGGAAAAAAAAGAAAATAATGCCCATCACAATTTCCCAGAGCCCGCTGACAACTTTAAATTGCTCGTTTTGTCCAACCAACAGTTAAAAACACAAAGATATTCAGTTTACTATCATAGAAGATGAAGGAAAACTAACAAATGTTCACATTTAAGAAGCTGGAACCATTTTTCCTTAAAAATTACATTTAATTTATTAAAATTGTTGCAGATTCAATTTCTGTCAATCGATTAATTGTTTATTTGACAAATAGTTTCAGCTGTAGTTGATGTCTCTGGCTGAACATGTGTCGTCATGCAGGCAATTATTTAATATTTTAATTAATTTATTTTGATCAGAATTTATTTACTGCTTCCTTGTCAGCCTATTGAGAGATTAAATCTTTGCATATACACTTTAACTCTAACTGAGGAAATATTGTGCACAAATTTGGTGTGTCAGCAAAAGTTCCAGCAACCTGCCAGATCGGATACAGAGGAAGTGCCTTAACACTTGCAGTGTGACTACTTACTTCCTGAAAAGCTGATGTTTTGGAGATGTTTTACACCCAGCAGTTACAAAATTGAACATGTTAAACTGCACTGTCATTTAAATCTAGCTCAGTTAGTGGCAGGTCTCATTTCTCACTCATTTTCTTTGTGAAGTTACATTTTTAAAAAGTTGATTTACAACATGGACACTGAACTTCACACTGCACTGCCAACAGAGCAGTACCAGTTCTATTCTATTCTATCTTTATATTCTGTTTTTTCTCTGCCCTCCAGTGCTGGCAGCTTGTGCCCCATTTGAATAAAAAAAGCAGGCTGCTGATTTAACCTGAGGGTGTGTGTGTGTGTGTCAGTGCAGTAGGCAGTGCTGCATTAGGTGGGTTGTGAGCATGTGTGTTAGCTGGTTACCAGGCAGACCAATATGTAATTACTTCTTGCAGCTCAGCAGCAAGGCACCGGCTCTGGCAGGGTTGAGGGTTTGATTCCCACTGGACCTGTTAAGCACTGGCAGTGAAGAAGAGTTCATTTTGTAAAACAAACGACATCTGATGCTCTGAAGGCTATTCACAGTGATTTCCAGCATCAGAGACACACTGTGGAGTGAGTGGCACTAGATTTAAAATGTCGACCCGTCTCTATTATGTCTGCGGCCTTCAGCTGCTGTAGACCAAACTGTCTGCTGTCAAGAGACAAGCTGTTCTAAATAGGTGTGTTGGGGGGTTATCTACCACCCCTATGCCTTCAGCTTCTCAGTTGCAAGTATCCCACATACACACACGCACACACGCTGTCTTTCTATAGTCGTGAGGACCCTCATTGACATTCCCTAGCTGCTAACCCTAACCTTAACCATCACAACTAAACGCCTGAACCCTTCAAAGGGTTCATTTATTTCTCATTATACAACACAAGGTTGTATAATGAAATTCAAGCTGTAGTCTTAAGACCAAGTCTTAACCTTCAAACAGTCCTTTGAAGTAGTGAGGACCGGTCACTATGCAGAAATGTCCTCACTACAATGGTCCTCACAAAGACAGAAATACAAGTCCCCCTCCAGGCTCAAATGAACTCATATTTCCCAGTTATGTGGTGTTCAGTGAACAGTCCCAGTATGAGCACCAGACTACAATGTGACCAGTTTAAACTTGCAGTCACAGTTACAGCTTCAGTATTAACGTTTAAAAACTCATTTCTGCTTTTAGAACAATAACCTTTTTTTTTTTAAAAAGCCAACAAAAAGCTCCAACACATAATCTGTATGTTTTCATTTTAGTTCTGAATAATAGTATGTGATAACTTGTGTAAATGGACTGTAGACCTGCAGTGTGGCGGCCAGCAGAACGCTTTAAAATTCTTGCTCTTTTTTTGCTTTTGTAGAATCACATTATCATATATACACTGTGGTTAATTCTTGTTGTGAGGACCTTGTAAGCCGAGACTGTTCTGGTCTGTTCTGACCTCTCTCATCAGGTGTGGACTGAATTAACCGAACAGATTTGGAGGCTCAGTGGGTATACTGGCATTTACTGGCAATGCCATAAGAATTTTAAAAGGGCACCTTTGATTTTGTTTTGGTAGTGTACTGCTGGGCCTCTGAAGTGTCGGCTTCCTTTTCCTGTGCTGAATCTCTACTGTTTTTAACCCAAAACTTCTCTGGACACAACCTGTAGCTACAACCCCAAATATCTGCACAAGTAGACTTTTAGACCAAAGGACTGATCATAACAGGGCTATTATGAGCAATTGTCTGAAACTTGGTCGACCTCTTGCTGACACATTGTAGTCCCATGATAAGATGTTGCGTAGCAATACTAAACTATCAAAATAAAATGAGAACGGAGTGGATCTTGGATGGTTACTAAGTGATGCATGTTTGTGCTGCCATCAGGATTATTTTTCTTAATGCTTTGAAGAATAAAAATGATTAAGCGATGCATTAGAAATGTTGTAACAGTGTCTTAATTGTTTCAATTAAATGTTTCCCAGTTTGCCAATTATTCTGATAATTTGTTGTGGAAACTATAATCATGACATTATACACACTATTAACTGTGCAGCCGTCTTAAATTAGATTTCCAAGTCTCATTATGAGTGAAATAATGCAGAGGTAAGGCTATTGTTTTCAGTCAGAGATTTTAAAGCCTCTGTTTTGGCAGGCCATGTTGTTTCATAATACCCTTTTAATGCGGCCTGTTAGGCAACAGAGGACTCATAAATCTGCCGGAAAGGAGAACCAGAGCTTCAGCATCACGAAGCCTCAACAAACATATTATATACACATGTTCGTATTCACCAGAAGAAGATGACCTCAAAAGTAAACATGTATTTTCCAAGATAAGAAAACCTACTCAAAATCAGATGCAGAATTCTGTAAGTCGCAGGCAGTAAGGATTTAGAAAGGATATTTAATAGAAAAATAGGACCCAAATATTCTTTCTTATGACAAGATGGGGAGCTCAAACGTGAAGATTGTACCAGGAGAGGATGGCTATCTCAGAAGTAAAGAGATTAGAGATGCAATTAGTTGATAAGTCGACTGACAGAAAAATAATCAGCAATTATGTCAATATTCTTTCAACTGTTTACGTCATTTTTTAGGTGTCAAATGCTCTCTGGTTCCAGCTTCTCCAATGAAAGGATTTGTCGTTTTTCTCTGTTTTATATGATGGTAAACTGGGTTTCTATCTTTGGGTTTTGGACTGGTGGACAAACAAAACAAGACACTAGATGACGTCACCAAGGAAAATGTGATTGATCAGCGATTGATCAATGATTGATCGATTAATCTTACAGATGGCCGATGAATTGGTAATGAGGCCTACAAAAGAATCACCAAGATTAGAAGAGTAAAGCAAAACTCGAAGCTACCGGAGCCACGAGTATTCACAATCCAAGTTTGGCCAAGTTTACCAAAACATGTTTATCATATGTATCAACCAACTTACCAAATTCACTCAAAGTTAGATATTTGCAAGATAAGGTGGGCAGCAATATCAACCAGGATCTACCATCTTAAAACGGAAGATGTTTGCTTATGTGAGATGGCCAGTGGACAAAATGAAACTCCATGCAAGCCGCTGACTGTACTAATAATGCTTACCGGACATGGTTTCTTAAAGAGCAACTTAACATTAAATCCATTTTCTTAGGTTAGTAAATCATATGTACAGACTCTTTATTATACTATCAACTGATCCCAGTCTGTAGTGAGTATTACAACATTGTTCCAGAGAAAGTAATCATCAGGTAATACTGCACTCAAGACCAAAGAAAGATTTTTGAAAAATCTTTTGCTTGATACACTTGGTACAACGCGGAGAATTTTCTAAAATGAAAGCTGGTGCAGTACAGAGTGGTAATGATATCCAGCTGGTATCTCTAAATCCTGGATGACAAAAGATGATGAATAACCTCAGACTAACAAGCCAAAAAACAAATATTTGCAGGAAAGATGATCCACAAAGATATTGGGGAAACTCAATGATGAATCAATGATACGACTAACCGCAAAAGAATGATATTTATAGTACTAAGAGGTTGTGATTAACCCACAGTCAAAGACATTCAGCACACCAGCCCCTTCTCAGTTATTCACAGATTTCAGATGGTCAACCATGAGCTGTTTTGAAACAGTGTTAATGGCTAATTCTTCCTAATACTTTCCTATGAAGTAATCGGTTGCAACACAGCTGGATGAGGAACTATTTTAAATGACACACCAGTTTTTAATTCCTGGAATGAGATGGAAGTGCAAAGTTGTATGTCACAACCACATCAGTCCAACTGAACTTCACCACATTTAAGGAAGGATACATTAAGTACAACAGATCACGGGGAGGGCAAATCGTTCTGCTACCGTCAGTTGGTTTAAATTAAACATTATGTTGCTATAGCAACCCCTACTGACACAGTTCTGTAGCAGTTTAACTGTTACATCCACCATTTTGTCAGATCTGTGAACATGCACCTTGTATCCATGCTATAAATACCCCTGTTGGACCATTATCTGTAGATACTCCATTTCCTACAGCTGTTTGTTGAGCTTTTATATGTTTAATAAGTTCTTCTGTTTTTGTGATAGCTTTTTTTAATACAACACTCAAGGTAACTATTCATTTACTCTAGGTCTAACTGCTAAGTCATGTATTTTACACTTTTTACTGAAATCTTGTGGATGTTATATGTTTGCTAAATGAAGTACTGTATTTTACTTCCCATGGGTACTTAATGCTGTTCTGTCGCTGGTGAAACTTTGCGTCTTTCTGGCATGAGGGACAATGTCACTTATTTGACAGTTAGTTTATACTTCTGTGAATCCAGTTCTCTTGTTACTGTGCTAATGATCTTTCTACAATACCATTTGTCTTTGCAAACTCTTGTTTGTGTTATCTCATCATTTTCTGATTTGTAGTCATTATCATTGTGTTTTATCCGATACTGTTTTCACTGTTGCCTCCAGTAAAACCTTCCAACAGCCGAACTCTATCTTCAACCTTCAGTGGAAGTGTGTTCAGCTTGCATAGCTGTGCACTTAGACGCATTGTGAGGGCAGAAGAGCCATTCTTTGTATCCATCTATGATCTTTTCATTACCTAGTAAAGCCCCTCCGGCTGAGCAGCGGACACTTTTGTTATATAATACTTTCTGGATGACAAAGAAGGAAGGTCTATGGCACGGGTCCACAAGCTACATCAGGTCTTTTTATGAGATTCGTTGACAATAACAAATAGTTAAATAATAACACCAGCATTGTTTCTAAAATAGGAATGCACGTTGCAGTCAGGTGTCCAGGTTCAGGATGTCGGCTTGCCACCAGACAGGGTTATATCCCCAGACTGGTTTAGATGGTCTGCGCTGCGCTGGGAACGTCAATGAGTAACATTGATGTACTGATGTACCCATGAGCAGTACACTGGTAGAGAGCAGATAACCGTGTGTTTGTCCCAACAACAGTGTTCTTGTTGTTTCAGCCATCAGCTACTGATCATATGAGAGCTGCTAATGACCTTATGCAAGCAAGGATTGGAGTGTGTGATATTGGAACGGTGTAATTTTCGTCTGTGCATGTGATGTGTTGACATTCTTGTGTTTTTGAATGGCATGTTTGTGGAACACACACACAAGCACACATCCACGTGACAGATGAAATCATGCACACTGCAACTCCCAAAACACTCACACACACATATTTAACTTTTATACACAGAGTTTCTTCACTCAGTGTGTTTGTGTAAGTATTCCCAATAAAGGTCAGACGTGACTGCAGCATGATTGAATCTGACTGGATGAAGCTCTGACGTAATGAGCTGTGATGATTTAGTGAAATGTCACCAATTTGTGCTGAATCGGCAAACCCAGTTCAAGAGAGTCTCACCGAAGGAAAATGAACGAGGAAAATAAAAATGGGGTGGAAGGGCAAGGACGCGGAGAGTGGCTGTAAAGGGGAGCAGTGGGTCGAGAGAGATAGAGACACTTTGGGAAAGCGAGAGAGGGAGGCTACAGCGATGTATTTAAATATTGTTGCCTGTCAGTTATTTTTAGGTCACACACATCCAGTCTGCTCAGCATGATAGAAACACACACTAGTGCCACCTGCTGACAGTACATTTGGTGTGTAGACAGCTGCTAAGTGTGTGTGTGTGTGTGTGTTTGGAGTTGTTGGAAGATGTGTTTTTACACCTTTGATGGAGGGTTGGCTAACAGGTTCCCCCTGCTTCCAGTCTTTGTGCTAAGCTAGGCAATGGACGGATCTTAGCACTGGCGCCACAAAGATGGAACTATAACTTACATTCTCGTCTGACTCTGGGTAAAACAACAAATGTGTATTTCTAAAAATGACAGAGTGCTCCTTTAAAAACTATGGCTGTGGCTAAAACTGTATGCAATCCCCATATATTTAGGCATCAGCCTAACCAAAGCCCAGTGTGGTTTTCATATAGTGCTGCCAGCAGGAAGGAAGATCGTGCGTCTGCCTCTCTGTCCGTCCAAAGGAAATATGATCATGTATAATAATAAATGTTCTCTTTCTCTGTCTCTGCAGGGTGATTTAATTCATCTAATCTGTGCTGTGTTGGAGCTGGACTGAGCCGTGTTAGCAGACCAAAGGTAAACAGCATTAAACCACTCTTATCAGCTCATACCTCTCTGTCACGTGTGGAAAGTTCTGTTCTGTGTTTATATGTGCTGGCCTGTGCCTGATTGTTTGATAGATCGGTGCACTCTGTACACGCCCTAACAGTTTCTCTGCTACACTACGCTATATGGCCAAAAGTATGTGGACCTTTTGGGTACTTCTTGTCTGGGGCTGTTGGGGTTGGTTTGGGCTAGGCCTCTCAGTTTAAGAGAAATCTTAATGATACAATTATATTTTAAACAACAGTGTGCTTCCAACTTTGCCCCATCAGTGTGGGGAACCCCCTTTCCTGTGTCAACATGACACTACCCCTATCCACAAAGCCATGTCCATAGATAAATGGTTTTCCCAGTTTGGTGTGGAAGAACCTCAACCCCATCCAACACCTTTTGAGATGAACTGGAACACAGACTAAAGCTAAATTCCTGCAGCCAGGTTCCAAAATCTGATGGAAAGCCTGAAACCAGAGGAGTGGAGGCTGTTGTAACAGCAGATTAATGCCCATAGTTTTGGAATGAGGTGTTCAACAATCATGTGAAGTATGGGTGTAATGTTCAAGTGTCTGCATACTTTTGGCCACACAGTGTATTTGGTAATATTTCAAAAAAAATTTTTTTGCTGCTACTTCCAGACCACTTTTTGAGCCACCCTGTTTCCATTCTTGGCTGTAATGTTATTTAAACTGGTCTTTGGTGTGTGGAAAAGTTTCGGCTGACATGTGATTCAGACATACTTACTACGTTTGTTATTATCCCACCGTGTTTAGTATAGTTGAGGCTTACCCAAAATACAGCATACGACATTTTTCTATTAACGTCCTGTAGGTCACTTATTCTGTTTCAGTCTGTAAATATCAAACCAGTTGTAAAACAAATCAGGCCAGCACTCGGTTAGAAAGGTATGTAGAGGTTTCCAAAATAAATGTTCTTGTAGTGACTATAACAGTGAATCACTCCCAGCCTCTTATGGGCTTCTGTATTCTTTATGCTTGTGTTTCATCCCTGTTGAGTTCTGTGGAAAACTAAATATCTCTGTGGAAAGAGGCTCCAATGTTTACCCACAGCCAACTCTTGAGTGCCAGAATTATAAATCTGTGGTCAGTGCGAACTAATTCCTGAATGCTTAAGACAAAAGTCATGTCATTTTATGTAACATCCTGCCGGGGTTTGGTATTAATAGTGGAAAGTGACATGATACCTTTTGTGTGAGGGAATTTTTTCTCTTTGCTGTCTCCTAAATCCAAGAACAGCCCACCGTTAGCCTTATATATTGTAACCTCATGCTTGCCAGTTAGCTTGCGCCAAGTGGTCTCCAAGGGTATTCGTAAGAAATGATCATAATAATAAAAAGCCATTTTAGTAGTGTTAAAATTATGATTAAAATAAGATCTGCCATAGAATTATGCTCACAATGCTAACAACACTATCGAAATGGTAGGATGGATCGAAGTTCTTTTTCAAAGTCAGATTATTAAAAATGATTGCTTTGATTGCACGAATATAAAGCACATTACAGCTTTATTCATGCAGATTTTTGTGCAGCATGTTTCCTCCAACACAACCTGCATACACTTATATAAAATACCTTTAAGTCGGTCTCCTTAAAGGTGCCAGGTTGAATCCAATATCTTTCTTTATAGAGCCCTTTTGTTCAACTGTGAGTTGATAAATTGATAACAAAGCAGCCACTTTATTTATGCTTATTCACCACAGGTATCCACCCACGTGATACCCACACAGGTAACGAATGTGAGCTGTTGCTGTGTAAGAGTTTAGTGTAGGGCGGATGCTCTGCAGGTGCACTGAACTGTAGTGTACCTGGGCGGAGGCTGTGAATGATATATTTCTCATAATTGTTGGTAAGGGGTATTGAAGAGAAAAATCATCAGTAATAAAGGCGAGTGTATATAGAAAAAGAAAAAGTAGGAACCCCAAGCACATGACATGTTTTTCAGCCCAAACTGGCGACTCAGAGTCGACTTAGAAAATTCAGATTCAGGTACTGCCCTGCTGCAATATGATTCCTAACATGAATACTTAAACATCAGGCAACAAAAATCTATTTTTTGCTACTATTTCCAAGGTCCTTTTACATACAGTGAGACACTGGAACTCTGGTGTTGCATGTTTGAGCTTGTAAGGAGCCCTTCAACACAGATTTAAACCTCATCTTCCACCAGTTGTGGCCGAGGCCTTTCCTGAGCAACAAATGAAGTAGTGAAGTAATATGGTGTGTGTGTGAAGAGAGAGAGGGTTTGGTCTGGTTTAGCTGGGAATGTTACTTTTTCTGTGATGATCAGACAGTTTGTTCAGAAACTTATAGGGAGTGTGTGTGTGTGTGTGTGTGTGTGTGTGTGTGTGTGTGTGTGTGGGATGCTGCCCTGTTATCATTCAGTTTTGGAGTTTAGCTGCACACACACACAGCTGCACGTACTACACCACTTCTGCAGTACTGATGATCATATCAGAGTGGTGTGTGTATACATATAAATATACACACTATATATACACACACAGTGTGTGTTTGTGGGCGTTTGTGAAGGAAGTGGCTCATGCTTCTACGTTCATTATAAGGAGCTGTATGGGTTTGGCAACATATGGAAAGGTAAAAATATATAGAGTAATGTCTAATCATGAGAAAATTGAAAGCAACTGAAACTGAAGGCCGAAACTGTGTCGGTGTTATGGGTGGACTGCCATGAAATTTGGTACAGCCATCGTCCTCCGGGATAAGGACACTCACACTTTTTCACACAGTTGCAGTGAAAGAGGGGAGAACTTCTGCTTCTTAGAGGAAGGGTTCATTGTATTTAGGTCCTTCTTTTAACCTTTCCAATTTAACCTGCCAAGATAGGCAGTGTACAAAGCTTGGTAATGTTCTTACTACTTGCAGAGCCAGTTGGTGAGTTAGCAGGCGAGCTAACCACTAGCACACTTGCAAACCAGGAACAAAACAAGTTTATTCTCCGACAGAGGAGATTAAATGAAAGTGGATGCTGCAACACGGCTAATAAGCTACGAAGGCTTCCTCCATTTTGGACTCTCCGGCTCTTTGTTCCCTTAAAGGTCAGCACTGTCAACACAGTTTGCCATTTGTCAATGGCGCCAATTTGCATTTCAAAGTTCACCAAAGATGAATTTGACCTGAAAAATTCAAGCAGATTAACTTAAGCAAATCCACTGATCGTGGCCACTCAGAATCTTCTGCTTCTGCCGAACATTTTGCCATTTTTAAACGTTTGTGTGACCAAGCCTTTGAAAATCTCTAAGACAAACCCCTTTAATTCTGGTAACAGCTTCACCTATCTTCTGGCACCACCCTAAGGCCAGATTTTACATGTTTGGCTCCATCGGGACCTGAGAATAGCAAAGTTGTACCTCTACTTTCCATCCATCATGTGGGGCTGGTTGTGTAGCTCTGCCCCCATACAGCCTGCTTGTGTATGGGGGGAAATGTTTCAGGCTACAGGAGCAAATTGGCAGCAAGGGTGACTCTGCCACGTCGTAACCAACTTTTTTAATACATCCATGTTAAATCCATTCAGTTACAATAGAATCAACTTCCTGCTGCCTCTTGTTTGTTTCTTTTGGAGCAAAAATAGAACTCATTTGTTCTGTCCCCAAATCTGGAACACACCACTGTGTGTGTGTGTGTGTGTGTGTGTGTGTGTGTGTCAGTATCACGTTACACAGCGGCAGCTGAGTACTCCTGGGATCTGCTGGGTCCAGCCGTGAGGCTCAAATACACACACACACACACACACAATGGGGCGTAATTTGGGCCACACCGCATACATACATGCACGTGCGTACCTCTTTTGTCATGAAGTACACGTGCCTGCGCATGTGCATGTGTGTGTGACTCACACTGTGCCACTACCTTTGGCATTGCACGAAAAACAAACAAAAAAGAGGCACAGATGTGAGCAAACCTTCGTGCTATGTAGCTCAAATGAATAAAATGTAGAACATTATGAACAGCACTGCTCTGTGTGTGTGTGTGTGCGCACATTGTGTGTCTTAATTCAGCAGGTTTATCGTATCCCACTGTCAGCTGTGTAGAAAGCAGAAAGAAAAGAGAAACACACAGAAGCCAAGGCTAAGGATTCAGTATATATAGCAGTGTAGGCCAGCGGGGCAGGTTACAGTACTGTGAAGTATTTAGAGTAAAATACAGCACAATGTAGCTGAGCAGAGTAAAATAAGAGCACCACAGAGCACACGGTCTGTGTCTACCTCCCACTCTTTCTCTGTATTAATCTCCCTTCCTTGTATTGAGAGACGGAGGCAGAAGTCGATATGAGGCAGGGAAACGAAAAGGAAATGATGTAATCCCTCCTGTTGGTCTCGGGGGAAGTGATATCATTGTTGCTGGATCAGCAGGCGGCTCCTCGCTCGTCCTCTGCTTCCTCTGCCTCTCTCCATTCTTCTTCCTGTGTGATATGAGATAAACATTTCTTTTCAGTTATGCCAAAATAACTCCTTAAATGACCCATGACTTTAATGACACATAAATGACTACATCTGAGTAAAGAAATATGCTGATGGTTTTGTATATTTTAGCACATTTACTTAAAAACAGTATACTTTATATTACTGCTGACCATTTTCAACAGTGTAAAACCTTTTTGGTTTTTCAGTGTAATTGTCCTCCCTACCATTGAGCCGTCAATAGAAATTAAAGTTCTGTAAATTTGAACGGTGCTTGGAAGAATGTGTAATGAGAGGCTTACAGGTGGGTCCTTTTGGGGTTGAAGAGGTTAACAAATTTGACAACTCTGACAGCTGTAACACAGCTGCCCCCTAAAATTAGATGTGAATGTGCAAGAAGGGCAAGTCGAATGTCAGAATCTCAGTCAAAACGTCAGACTTTTTGAGTCTTGTCTTTGAATTACGTACCTGTCAACTGAGCTGTAATTAAATTAGGGAGAAGTGAAAATCTGCATTAAGCTGGAGCGGCTCTGATGCTGTAATGTGAGTGTAGAGGCTGTAAATAAGGTGGTGTTTCACCTAATTCTAAGTACAATGTTAAAGGTGATATTGATAACATTCAGCCCACTCCCCCCTCCCCCCTTTCATTGCATTCACATCACAACACCGCTGTTGCTTGAAGCACATGCAAGTGGTTGCCAGTTCATTGCACCACCTGCATATTTCATGGTCGAGTGGAGTGAGAGTCAGACAGACTGAGTCATGTCAAATGATGATTCTTTTGTGGTAGAGTAATGAATTCATTTGAACCAGTAGTGATTATGTGCATTTATGTTGTGCAGGTTGATCTGACGAGACAGTGTCGGTGTAGCTTCCCAGTTAGCTAATGAAACTTTAACTTTAGCTTACGGGTCAAGAAGAAAAGTGGCCACCTCGGCGTGGCTTTTCAGCCCTTGAAACTCCTGCAGCCGACTCCAACGAGCAAAAGCTAAACCAATGTTCACCCTGCTGCTCCTCCTTTTGTCGCTGAGCACTTGGGATTGGTACCGGAGCGAAGCCGGGTGCTTACCGTCAAACTTCCCGTTTCCAAACTTTGTTTTTTCCACACTAACTGGCAACTACTAAGACTCTTCACCGCTGACGACACAGAGATACCACTTGATATCAACAGCATTATACTATTGGTTCACAAGCCTTGTTAGAAATGGGAACCAAACATCAGTCTTCTTACACAGAGGTAAACAAAAGATTCATTTTGGACCATCAAAATTTTTAAAATGATTAATTCACAATCATGATATTTTTTTTTAGGAACAGCTCTTTTCTAAAAGCTCTGTGGAAGTTTTATTTTTTAAAAATTATTCGTCTACATATAAAAATGTTATCAATAACACCTTTAAGATGAAATCAGTATTTGTGAAAACGAAAAAAACATAAATATAAATAACAAAACTGCTACCACATAAATAAAAAATAATGAAACTGCTATATTTTGTCATATTCAGAAGCTATCATAATATCTGTCATCAAAGACAAAAAGTAAGTAAAGATGGACATTGGAAAATATTACATAATTGCAGTAATATTACAATGAAAGTTAGTCAGGCTACACCGATTAATCAATCACAGTCAAACACAATTCAAAACAATAACCCCCCCCCCTGAAGACTTTGCAAAACAACCCCAACCAAAAAATGTGCAAAAAATGGAAATGAGAGCGACTTAATGCAAAAATTCATTTGTATACATTTCTGGTGTTCTTGTTTTGGATGACAGAGTTTGGGAGAACTTGTGTTAGTGGTATATAATTCTTGTTGTTGGAGGTTTACTCGTTCCTCAAAGTATTTTCGGCGTGGTTATTGTTGTGTTGGATCAGGTTGAGTTAGAGTACGACATGAGCCAAGCAGAGAGACTCCCATAATATGCATGGCTCCTGAATGAAAGGGAGACCAGCGAGCATGAAACAGTTTCACTACAGAATCACTGTCTGACTTGGCAGCCCTTCAGGCCTCTCCCACACACACACACACACACACACACACACACACGCACACAGGCTAGCTCCTGTAATTGATGTCACAGTGTGAATCCTCAGGCTAATTATGTACCATGGCGAGACACAAACACACAAATACGCACGTACACAGGCACTGTGTGTGTGGTTTATTTACAGTATCTAGTTGGGCGTGAAAGATGGCATTAAAGTCTGTGAGGAAATAAAATAAAACATGTTGTAGTGAAACTATTTATTCCATCTACTTGGTTTGTTCTCTAATGTCAGGAAGGGAAGTTTGATACAAAAAGAGGAAAACACCCCCCCAAAAATAGATTTATATATATATATATAAAAAAACAGTGAATTCATTATATAACAAAATCTACTTCAAAGTCTGTTAATAAGATTGAATTGTGCTTTTGAAGCTGTCGTTGAGACAAATGGAAGAACTGAGGAATTAGAAGGAAATGTTTTCTCATAAATTTAGAAAGTCTGGCAAAGTTAGTTCTTTAGTGTGTGTGTGTGTGTGTGTGTGTGTGTGTGTGTGTGTGTGTGTGTGTGTGTGATGTCCTGATATAGAGCCGTGGGAACGAGCCACATTGAATGCAGTTGAAGGAACTTTAAAGCCTTTTCTGTTGTTGTTTTGTTGTGGCAGTGGACCAGTTGAGGCTCCGTGTTGTGCTGTGGGAAACTGGGAGCTGCCCAGTACAGACGCAGGGTGTTGCTCAAGGGCACTAAAGCAGCAGATGTTGGCGGAGTCAGGAGGGAGGAGAAACAGTTACCAACAGTGCAGCTTTCTTTTAAGTCTGTTTTTCTCAACTCTCCCCTTGTCTCCTTGTCTTTTTTTGTCTCCTCTTCTCTCCTCTCCTCTTGTCTCTTCTCTTTTCATCTCCTCTCGTATCCTATCCTCTCCTTTCCTCTCCTCACCACTTGTTTCCTTTCCTCTTCTCTCCTGTCTCGTCTCTTCTCTTTTGCCTCCTCTCTTCTCTTCTCCTCTCCTCTCCTCTCCTCTCCTCTCCTCTCCTCTCCTCTCCTCTCCTCTTGTCTCTTCTCTTTTCGTTTCCTCTCCTCTCCTCTCCTCTTGTCTCTTCTCCTCTCTTCTCCTCTCCTCTCTTCTCCTCTCCTCTCTTCTCCTCTCCTCTCCTTTAGAGTTTAATGTCCCAGGTTGACACAGGGACCCTGGATAGCCTGTTTGTTTCCCTCCAAAAAAAACCCCCTGAGTGTAACAGTGTATGAGCATCGGTCAGCCCCGCCTCCTTTCTGCCGAACTACAGCTGTCTTAACCTCTATATTTTACTCCGTGTGAGGGGTCAAAGGTCAGGGTTCGGAGGTTTAGGTCACTTCCTGTCTGTGGTTGCGTGCAGTGTTTAATAGACGGATACAGGAGCCACTGTTTGTGTCTGCTGTTTTAAACTGTTAGAAAAAATGTTTAACTGGCTCTCTTTACAGCCATGACAGTCTGAGTGCTGTGTGCATCGTGCAACAGCGCCCCACATCCTGTTGAAACCCAAAAAACGTGGTTTGAAGTCCAGTAAAGTCATTTCTACATGACTGTGGAAGTGTGTCTGTGAGGGCTTTGTCGTTGCTACAGGAGAAACTGCAGTAATAAATGTTGTATTTATTGTCTCACTCCTGATTAAAACAGAGGAAAGATGAAGCAAAAGAAAGTAGGTGGAAGGGTGACTAGAGTAAGGAAGAAGAGAAGTGGGAGGGAAAACGGTAATAGACATGGAAGAAGGGAGAGAAACTAAGGGAAAGAAAAAATGATGTAGGAGGAATGAGGGTTTGGGAGTATGATTGCATGTTTCAGTCTGACAGACAGGAGGAGTGTGGCTGCAGCAGCAAAGTAATTACTGTTTACTTTGGACACACACACACGCACAGCACTTAGAGCCCATCACTACGACTTGCTGCCTCAGCTCTGTTTGACAGAGAACAGAGTTTGACAGAGGGCTGGTTTTAAGACTCGTTCTGGTGGTGCGTTCAACTGCTATCTGACACACAGCTGAACAGCGACCAGCAGAACCACAGAGATGGCCAAATATGTGTGATCCTTTTCACAGCGTCCGTGTTGAACTTTTTGTCTTTCTCTCTGGGTTTGATTTTCTGACAGTGAAATTCCTCCACACGATGCTTTTCTGCAGACGCCAGAGTGTCCGTGAACACACCACGATGAGGTCTGTCTAAAACAAATAACGGGGACTGGCTGACGGCTGTAATAAATTAGCTCTCTGCAGCATGAGTCGACTCTTTAAATTCTTTTTAAAGAATTCTCTTTGGAATTGAAACCAATCGCTACCTGTAAGGTACAGCAGGAAATCAATAAACAATAACCTCATGATATGTGTTGGAAAATGGTCAGGTGTAATGTACAATTTTCAATTAATTGACTTAAACATGCAAAACAGTCTTTTAAATCCAAATTTTAGGCCCATTCAATACATTGTACACTTTGTCCTTGTGGAGAAAGTTCAACTCTGTTCTCTTTACTACTTGTCCTACGTCTCCCAGAATGCCATTGGACCACCCTCATACATGTGCATACACATGTACATTAGCTTTCTTGGGCTCCCTCTGTGTTTGCACCCCTCATATATAAAAAGATTTTACCTGTGTGTGTATATATATGTGTACAT
>NTHP01000295.1:689756-706000 GCA_003416845.1 Oplegnathus fasciatus | reverse complement strand
AGAATCAATGCCAAGGAGCACTGAAGCTGTTCTGGAGGCTCGTGGTGGCCCGACACCTGACTGAGACACTTTATGCTGGTTTTTCCTTTAATTTGTCACCCGTCTGTATATATACATGTATATATTATTCTCTTCTCTCTCACGCTGATATAAAGCTCCATCCGAGGAACGAGCTGAGTTCAGATACTACGTGAAGAGAATTTTCTTCTCATTTAGATTGTGCCTGCAGAGAAAAAGGGGTCATTTGTTGGCCTGCATCTAACCTTTGCCTGCGTCGAAACAGCAGATTGTTGTACAAGAGCGCAGCTGTGAGAGTTTTCACAACGCTCCTCTAGTCCCTCAGCGGTCCCCAAACCACACACACACACACACACACACACACACACACTCGCCCTATCCTCTAGTCTAAATGACAGACCCTGCTAACCACAGGGATCTAATTGTAGCGCTGCTCCTCAGTGTGTGTGTGTGTGTGTGTGGTGTGTTTTTCAATGTGTTTGTATGTGGGTGTGTGACATTCTGCTCTCTAATCTTGTGAGTGTGTGTGTTGGCGAGCTGTCTCTCCCCAGAGAGGGACAGGGGGGCGACGACAAAACGGCTACCCAGGAATAGCACACTGTGCCCAGGGCGATACTCTGGGGTCGCCTGGGTGGAGGTCTGGAGGAGAGGAAAAAGGAGGAGGTGAGGACAGAAGGGAATGGAGGAGTCGGAAGGGAGGTGAGATGGGAGAGAAATGAAGGCGCCGAGGGGAGATGAGGAAAGAGGGGAGGAGGCGTGGAAGAGCTGATTAGATTGATGGATTATTGATCAGATCGCAGCAACCATGCCCTTTTGGAAATGTAAACAGTTTTGCTAACTGATAGCCAGAGCGCACGTCCAACCCACGATATCACGACGCTCTCTACTCTGACTCACAAGCTAACGGTCAAGTGCACTTTAATGACTGGGGAGGTCAAATCACTGGATCAGGACGACCACTCAGCTGATGAGATAAATTTATGTACACACCCGCAAATCCAGGATGAGTCATTGAATATATTTTTTTACAGGGAGAGAAACACGGGGGGGTTGATACATAAATATTAAACAACATTGCTTTTTTGTCACACATTTGATATACCAAGATATTTTAGAAGGATTAATGCAGGGACGCAGGAAAACTTTGAAAAAAGCTTTTCTTATTTCACTGTGGACTGTGGGCACTTGTGGTGGGTCATAAGTGATGATTGAGAAGGATCATTTTTGGATGAGTCTGTACATCAGTTTTTTAGGAAAATCCTGCTCGTTATGCCTTTAAATCAGTACTTAGTTCTACCCTAAGTTTTTAGTTTGATAAATCATTTGAAAGTGTATTGACGCTGGTTGTCAACACAGAGAAGAATTCGGCAGCTGCTGCGTGTCCTTGTCTCTGATCTGTATTCCAGCCTAAGTTGCCATGTATTTTCATAAGTGTGTGTGTGTGTGTGTGTGTGTGCCAGCGAAGGATCATTATTACAGCAACACTCCACCCTCCACCACTCTTGGCTTGTTCTCAGTGTGGTTACATAAACGGTTTATTTACACACACACACAGTGTCCTAATCTCATAACCTTTCACCTGCATTTCCTTGTCATTTCTTCTTGTGCTATAAATCATATTTATGATTATTATTCTGATTATTTTTAGACACAGAGCAGACCACTCTGTCAGACCACTTAATGTTAACATACGTCTTTTGTAGTTATAAAAATGTTCAACCTTATTTCTTACTCTGTACAAAACCAATATGGCGGCAAAATGTCAGAAATATGCAGAATGACACACAGTGAAGACAAAAGGTCGAAACGTGTGGAGGATTTTGATATTCTTAGGTGACTGTCTGGGCTATCTGGGGAGTGGTGTTCAATAAATATTTTACTCTGGAACAAAGCATTACATGGAAGGATGGACTGACTTTCCGTTAAACCAAAATTGGCAGTCTCATGAGAGACAAAATGTCCCATGTCTCTTGTTTCTGTCCTTGGCTCTTCTGAGGAGCTTCTAAAAGTACTTGAGATGTCTGAAAATCATATTTAGAAGGGTCATGACACTTTTCAGAGATGGCAACAGCCGGGCTTTGTCTCTTTAACTGTGAAATTCTTGCTGTAATTTTCTGGTTCTGTCCGTTTATTATGTTTTCATAACTTTCACCAGCTGTGGTCTGTCACAAACAGGCTTTTATTGTCATCTTTGAGTTTTTGTTGTGAAGCTCTAGAAAGGTTTCAAGAAGCCTTCTTAACCGATTTCGGGAGTATTTGGTCCCAGTGTTGTCAGGGTGCTGTGACTCTTCACCTCTTTACTCTTGGTTCCTTGTTATGATGGTGATCCTGGACTTGAAGCGCCTTCTGCTGCTTACTTCAGAGAAAGACAGAAATGCCGCAAATTCACAATGTAATACGAACCGCTGTGGTGTAGTGTAGACTGTTGACCACTAGATGGAGCCGAGAAATTACACTCTGTCCTGAAAGTGCAGAAGAACTGACCAATGTCTCTTTCTCCTTTTCTTTCTTTTCTCTTCTTCTCGTCCTCCTTCTGTCCTCTCCTTAGATGGATCAGTTGTCAGATGAAGAGGTGGAGGTCAGGGAGGATGGGGAGGAGGAAGAGGAGGACAGCGATAAGGAGGACCAGGACCTGGATAAAATGTTTGGAGCTTGGCTGGGGGAGCTGGACAAACTCACGCAGGTACACACTGTAAGGAAGATTCAGATCTGATCTGCAAGAAATATATAAGATACTGTAAACTTAGCATTTATGTATCACAGAATTTCCTCTGTTGAGACAGCAGAAATGCATTGTTGCAATATTGTGTCACAAGTTACTCTACAAACTGATCCCTACATGCTGAAATTAACACACGGCCACACCGTACCATAATGCAAACAATGCTTTTCTCCTTCTTGTGACATCCAGAGTCTGGATGATGGTCGCCCGGAGCAACCCCCTCAGCAGAAAGCTCCCCTCAGACAAGAGACCAACATGGCCAACTTCTCCTACAGATTCTCCATCTACAACATCAACGGTTAGACAGTCAGACACACACACACTTTTATTCCCTTGCAATTTGATTAACTCCTCTCCTGCTCTGTTATCGTCTGCCTGTGTGTCTCTCTCTCCTCCACGTCTTACATCCTGATATCTCTCTGTCCGCAGAGGCGCTGAATCAGGGGGAGAACGTGGATCTCGATGCTCTCATGGCTGATCTCTGCTCCATCGAACAGGAACTCAGCACCATCAACACCAAACCCAACAGCATCGGCAGCATGGCTCGCCTGGGGCTGACCGACACCAAGGTACACACACTCGCGTATCTGTGCAGAATTATCACCCACAAAACATGTAGAACATATGAAGACTCAAGCCTGGGTGTTGCTTTCATAGTGTGAGTTTTAGCCATCATTCATCGGTTATAATCACATCTCCTGTTGCTGTCCATGATTCCACAATTGATGTCCACATTTTCAAAACATTGAATGTTTGTGTATTTTGTGTCATTTTTAGGTGGCTTAAAAATATTTTTTGTGTCCGTGTTCTTCACATATTTAAAACATTTACTTTTCAGAAAAGCTTTGTTTTTTGAAACCTCGTCTGTGTGGTCAGCTACTTCTCACGGAGTCCATATTTCTTTCCGTCTCCAGGTCCGTCAGAAGCCTCCAGCAGGGCGCAGCAGCCGGCAGCAGCCAGCAGGGAGCAGCAGCGGCGGCGGCGGTGGAAGCGGTAGTAACAGTGTTAGCGGAGGGGGGGGCAGCAGCGGGGCGAGCAGTAGCAGCAGCAGCACTAGAGCGTCACCGGCTGGCACTATCAGAGCTCCCACCGGGCATCATGGGAGACCGGCGCTGGCTTCTAACTTCAGTCTTGACGACATCACCGCCCAGCTGGAGAAGGTGTGTGCGAGTGTGGAAATTTATTTTATTATAACTTTAAATCTGTGTGAGTGACATTTTTGGACATATCTTATCATTATATGTACCCTGTATCGTGGTGTTTTTATATCCATCATTTATTTCAACAAAAACTCAGAAAACCCAAACTTTTGTTTTATAACATAACGAACAAGAATGCCAGGCTGCGATATTTGTAAAGACAACACTGTTTGGCCTTAGGGGGCGCTATTAGCAAGAAGTAAACATTTCAAACTTTTAAGTAAACTTGATGAACCAATCATTGCCTCATGAGGCTCATGGGAGTCTGGAGAAATTCAAGCATAAAGGGCCAGAGACACAGTGGGCTCTCTTGATACTGCAAACCAATAGTAGGTCAGGGAGAACTGGAGGCAGAGCCTCGTGCTGCTGCTCAGGGAAACTTGTTTCAGTGTTTTTGTGGTTGAACAATAGGTTTCCTCCCAACTGTCGTCAGTATTTTGCTGCGACCTCTCAGATACTGTATGTTTTTTCCTGTTGCGCAGGATTGTCTGGGTTGAAAAGCAGCACTTTCATGGAGGAAATGGTGGTGTATTGAAACATTAAAGTGTTCCAAACAGCCATCAAAGCAACACGAAGCAACATTTGCGCAGTTAAACACACATTTACACCAACAACTTCAGTCTTTACTGAGAACTGTGTAAGAAGGATTCAAAGACATTCAGGTATTCACCATTACATAGCAGTTTAAAGTTTTGCAACATGGTTTTCAATATGCTGCAGTTTTCATTAAAATGGAAATGAAACAGCATGCCGTGCCAACATGACAGCATTTTCTTTCATCTCTGTAGCACCCAGAGGTGCAGGCTCCGAAGGCACCCAGCAGAAACTCGGGAATGCTCTGATCCACCGGATCGGTTTCGAGACCAATATTGACCTTATTAAGCTATTCGGGTGTCTGCCAGATGTGACCGATTCACAGAATTATATAAAGTTTCTTTGGCAGTGTAATTATAAAAATCAGTGACATTCATTCAGTGTTGGCAGGCTGCTAACTCAGTTTTTAGTTTCACAGCAAGCCCTGGTTTCATGTTACCTTACAGAAAAATGATCCCAGTGAGTTCCACGGATTTAAAATTTGGGAAAAAGAGAGCAGTAGTATCGGATCTGTACTCCTTATCAGCAGAGCCGGAGTTTTCGAGGTGTTGGAATCAAAATTGGGAGAGAAAAAGTTGGATCCATATGTGGCAACTCAGGATTTCTTCTGTCACAGTTTTTGATGCCATTACCTTCAGACCACCGTGAGCTTGATCAGACTCTGTTGTGTGAGATCACACAACCACAAGTTATGAGATTTAAAAGATTGATCCATCCAGAGTTTAGCCTGCAAATTGAAACCTGCTTCATGCCGTCGGGCCAACACACCTGGCAAAATCATCTGTGCTCCCTTGTGTTTGTTTTGTATGATGTATGAGCCCAACCTTTACCTTCTGTCTTCTGTCTCTGCTCACCCATCAGGCGTCTCTCAGTATGGATGAAGCTGCTCGTCAGACCTCCTCCCACTCTCTTAGCTCCGCCTCCTCCTATACATCAGCCACAATGCGTCGGCCTGGATCCTCTCAGCGCCAACATCGTCGCACAGGATCCGTCGGAACAGTCAGCGAACACGAGGTAAACTGAGCTTCAAAGTGACTTGAGCTTGTTGACTTGATTCCTTTTTCAAAGTTTATTAATAAAAATTTGGTAAATATCAAGTTTGTTATTGTATATTATTTTGAGTTTTCCAACTTTATATCAGTGATTTTCGACCTCTAGATTTTGGAGCTGTAAAGTCTCCACCTGACTTTTTCGTTTCTCCAGGTGTGGGAATAACACACCTGCTCTGTTTTCTGAACTGTGATCTCTCTTCTCTTTCTCTTGTTGTGCCACTTTAGGCGCGTTCAATTGTTCACTCCTCGCGCTCCTCCGTCACCTCGGCCTCCGGGGTCTCTGTTAACTCTGCTTCTTCCATGGACTCACTGGACAGTGTTCTCCGCTCCAATGAATCAGACGGTCAGCAGCCTTCAGTTATGGCCTCGGCTGAAGGAGCCAGTCAAGGTCATCACAACACAGAGGTACGTGCCCACTGTTTATGAACAAAAGAATGAATGGATGGTTTGTATGTTTGGCTGACCCTCACCTCACTTCTATCAGACAATGCGGGGCAAAGGGAATTCATGATGAGTACATTATGCTTCATCTTAAATATGTTTAAGATTAAGACCAGTTAAGATGCTAATTGGTCACACAAATACAGAGGTCTTTGCGAGGCATTGCAAGAGTAAACCATTTCCAAGATTGGCACCATATGGGAAGCCAACTGAAGAAACCTCTAACAATCACATCTGTTTCTGTACGTATCTCAGAACTAGTGAACACTCAGAGAGATAAGTTCTTTTCCCTATAGAGGTTACTGTCTGTGCCTGTGTTTTACTTTGACTTATTAGGTACAGCTAGCTAAAACTAATGCAATCTAATACAACAGTCCTGCAATAAATCCTCCTTCATGAAGGTTGCAATGTTCAGTTTTCGGTGAAAATGTTTTACAGAGGTGTTGGTTCATCTGTGCGATTATTTTGGAGGCTGCAGTTTATGATGTTGTTGAACTGTATTGTATTATATGGAGAGGCGTTTCTATTATTTTGTTCACCCCATTTATATCGGTGACGGTAGGCTAAATAACAGAAACACCGCTCCAATATGGCTGCCAGTGTGTACATCACCTGAGCGCAGCAGGACTGATGGTGTTTTGAGTGGATCTACCTCACTAAAACCTGTCCACTGACTGGGATTATGCTGAGTCTGCTATCGTTTCAAGCAGATTACGAAGAGATTACGTGCTTCAGCTGATAATTGCATTTAGAATACGGCAAACATTATTAGCATACATAAAGTTTTACAATGGGTGACTCAAAGAGTCAGAATGTAACGGACCGTATGCTTTACATTACTTTGACTTCACAGGTTTTTTTTTCCAGACAGCAAGTTGTTTGCAGAAGTCCGTCTCATCGAACTGTTGTCCGAGTGACTTTTTGTGAGGTTGTAATGCAGTGCCGACTTTTTCGAACCAATCTGCATTTAAAGCTGCATTGCCATGTGACACCATCACAGCATACACAGCAATGAAAGCAGATGTTCACTGCTAGTTGATTTACAGTCATCATTCAGCTGCTGCCTGGAATGGGGGAACACAATTTAAAGATTTAAAACTCCTGTATTGTAAAATATTAACAGAACATTTTGTAAATACTTGCATTTCTTGGACCGAAAGTGTCTTTTTAGGCTTCAAGTCTATTTTTCCCCGACTTCATCAATACTTTTTATCTGTAAATCAGTCATGTTGTTTCCCAGAGCTGCAAATCAGGAACAGGCCTTCTCCAACAGTCCACCTTTCCTTGCTGCTTTTAATAGTGCAGGTTGTTTCAGGTTTTGCTGCAGCAGTGTTGTTTGGCATTTTCTCCTACTGCTGGCTGTGTGCTGCTGACAGCTTCTGCTGCTTCAGGCTGCGTCCTCGCTTCTTTTAAGATCAAAACCGCTTTTCTGTCCCAGAATACACTGAAAACAAAAGCCTGGCCATACTCTTCCCTGAAACACCTACACAGTCTGATGTGAAAAATTCACAGCTGTGTTAGCAAAATGCGAACAGGATAAAATGCCCAAAAAGAGCTTCTAACAGTTACAGGGGTTGGTTTTCACCATGCATTTTGCATTTCACAAGGCATTTTTGAGCATTTACCTCAGTCCCTCTTTTCTTTCTGACCCTGGTGGCCGCTGGGGAAATTGAACACTAAACCGTGTTAATTTTAGTGCCTTGCTCCACCCAAAAAAGAAACCCAATGAGCTGCACTGCAAACACAAACGCTGTTCAGTGAGTAGGAAACTGGGTTACTGCTCCAATTCATCCAGTGCATACACAGATACTACAGAGAGAGGGAGAGAGAGAGTAAAGAGGGAGAGAAATAGAGTAAAGAGAGAGGAGAAGTGAAGGAATGAATAAAATTAGAATAATGAGATGAGAGGCCAGAGTGAGTCAGCAAATGACTATAGATGATAAAGGAACAAGGCGATGATGGAAACTAAAGGGCGAACACAGAGAGAAGCAAAGAGTCACGCAGATGAAAAGAAAAGAAAGAGGGAGAACAAATACAGAGGAACAGAAGGAGATAGAAAACAGAAAGAGAGGGATTAGAGGAGGCGATGTGCTGTAGTGTTTGTGCCCAGAGCGCTGCTCCCATGAGTCCAGCTCATTAGAAACTGGGACTACTGCAGTTTGGATCACTGAGTCTTAACACGCTCACTCTGAGTCTATTAAAGGCGGTAAAAACAACAACATTTTAGGACTCAATAAACCCATCGAACTGTTTGGAGAAATAAGGTTAAGTTGAATATTGGTTGTCAGATATAAGCTCTCTAATCAGAGTAGCACTGTGTCACGAATGCTAGCTCGAAATGGGACTGGGAAGTTTATTGTTTTTTGGTACACAGTATCCTTTGCCTTTCAACATGATGCCAATGAACAAGAGAAGGAAAAACAACATAACATTACTGACATGCTTATCATCAGGCTTTAAAAAGGTCAGGGTACAGGGTGCAGTTTAAAATTCAAACAATTACTTGTCCATCTGGACTCTTCTTGGGAACACGCCTGGGGGTTTTTACTGCTAGCCGACATACTTGTGCAAGAAAACCCTAAAAGCTTCGGTGGAACGAGCAAGCAGCAACCACCACAAATAAAGCTAATGGTTTTCAGACACCCCAACAAGCAAACAATCCAAAATCTACCTCTTTCTGCTCTTTTAGCATGATAGTTCAGATTATTTGACATAAGGAACTGCCGTACTAATGAGCCCCCAGCTGACTACAGTGTGATGAATGACATTATGGTGAATAAAAGATAAATAATTTGTTGTGAAGAGGAGGAAGAGTGAAGATGGTGGATAGCAGGAAAAAGCCCATTTTATATTTTACAAAAATGATGGGACAAACTTAAGGAGGACTTAGTGCTTGACCTGTCTGTGTGTTCAAGGAGCTCACCATGTAATCACAACGTCCCCTGTTCGAGTCTGGCAGGGTACCTTTGTTGCAGGTCATTTCCTGTTATCTCTCTACTGTCACTATCAAATTAAGGCAATAATTACAAATGAAATATCCTCACAAAATAAATGTAGTGCACATGCAGAGCCACTTAATTTGTGGCTTTGTAGAGGAATTACAGAACGTTATCGCAGCACAGTTTGGCTTACATTGCTTTTTTCCTTCTTTTTTCCACTTTGAGGATATGTGTTAAAATTCTGAATAAAAAGAAACTGCATCATACTCTCCTATGGTACTGCAGAATCGCCACATCTATAATGTGCAAAATATGATTATAGTATCATATTGTGAGTTAACCTGTAACTTGCAGCCCTACTACTGCATATACTCATTGACGAGAAAGTCAACATATTTACTCGTCTGTCATAAGATCATAAGATTTTTCAGATGGAACAGGCTCTTAAATCCACAGTTATAACTAAAATCTGTGCACATCTTGACATACAGTTAAATTAGACAGCAGATACTGAATTAGACTATTTTGATAACACAGAATATTTAACATTACAGCCTGAAAAAGGAACCACAAACCTTCTGTGCATCACACAGGAGGATACACACTGACAAAGTGTTCCTATGTAGCATATAGCAGCTCTCTGATAACTGTCCTACAGGGGATCAGTACACACACACGGATGTTGTTGGTCAGATCTTGGCCAAAGGGAAAAGCTGAATGTAATCGTGTGTGTGTGTGTGTGTGTATTTGTGTTTGACCTAAATATTATTTTTTAATCTGTGGCTATCAAGAGAGAACTAATGCTTTCTATAAAATGGTTTCTAGTGATTGAAACACACACACACAAGATTATTAAAGATGAGAACAGATAGTGTTTGAGTGTCTGAAATTAAAGTGTACATTTGTTTATGTTTTTGTTTATTAATTTCTAACAACTCTAAAAAGATATCAGATTTCAAGAATATCTCTCGATGGAACAAAAATGAGGTTAAATTAACAAATGTAAGAAATTAAACAAACAGTTAATTGAATCTGTCTTTTGGGGAAGTGGATATTTTTATTCCAAAACAAAAGTCCTGTGAAATACATGGGAGCATCACAAACATCAGATGTGTGGAATTGGACCAAGGTTTTTTGGCCACCCTGACAACCACAGCCCTGCTCTCCACCACAAACAACTTCACGTTCCTCGGTGTCTCCTTCACTCCCGTAAAAAGGGCAGAACCCAGTGTGGCTGTATACTGGATCTTAGTCTGCTCAGTAGGAATCTGCTCAGGGTGAACTGGTGACTCACAGCCCTGCTGCACGTGCACGTATGTGGGATTATATAAAGCTCACTGAGCCCCAGATTTGGCTCATGTCAGTGGAGTTCACATTGTCAGTAAATATGAGTAATATAGTAAATAATTTAGCAAATAAATAATTAATTAAAATCTGTCTGGTATCCTGCTGGCCTGGAGTTAAAATCGTGTGTGTGTGTGTGCCCTGTTGTACTGTCTAGCACTCCTTCCTCCCACCAGTCAGCCCTGAAGCAGTAGTGACTGTATGCTTGCTTCTATTTGAATTATTTAACCTTTATTTCCCAAAGAAATGTTAACAGGGCTCCGGTCCACTTTAGTTTGTAGTCTCAAGTACAGTGAGACAACAGACTTCACTGGGAAACCTTAGAGTGCATTTTTATCTCCTAAATAGCTGAATCAACTGAGTGAGAGCTTCGTAGCACAGTTTGTAATCTCGCTATGTCGCACCCTTGTCCAAGAGGATAAACAGTAATAATCTATGTGCGTGAATATGACGACACAGCCAAATTTAAACGTTTAAAAAGTGATATTTGTACATTTGCTTCCATGGCAGTTCAGGTGTCAGTATAATAATTAGTATGAGTATGAGTAAGAGTATGAGCTTCCATGTGTCTCCAGCAGTTACAGTGAGGTTTGATAGAAGAAAATGTCTCATCAAACGTTAAAGTCAGTTTTAGTGTCAGTCTCTCGACATCAAAGAGCGAGGACTTACTTTTAGAAATGTCATTTTACATTCATACAGGGAGGAGAAAGAAGAGAATATAATTGAGAGCAATTTCTGTTCCTACAAACAGGAAGAATACCACATTGCAATGCAGCCGCTTTAATAGGCCAAACTGTTTTAACACAAGGTGGGTTTTAAGCAAGTGGCAAACACCACAACTACATGGTAAAACAGTTAATGCAGTTCCTGTCATGGCCACTAGATGTCAGTTCCAAAAAAAATCGGCTAAACTGAAGTCAAGGAAAACCCAACGCTTCTCTCTTTTTCAGTTTTTAATACTTCTACAGTAGTAAAATAAACACTTCTTTTAATTGGAGTTCTGTATCTTAGTAGGAATTCTAAAACTTGTTAACTGTTGTTTGGGAAGGTGTTTGCTTGATTGACAGGGAGTTTCAAGTTATCTCACTCTGCTGTGGCGTTTTCCACCTGGCTGTCCCACCTCAGCTCCTCCCAGGTTCCACCCCCGTGTCATCAAATTAAGATTTTCTGGATCCAGTAACTGACAGAAATTGCAGAGAGCAGCAAACACAAACTCCAGGTTTCAAAAAAGTGAGTTTGCGTAGACTGGGCAGGTTGAAGAAAAGTGAGCTCATAAAAATTAAATGAAAGCACTTCATCACAAAGTACTTGAGTGTGTTGAGCGGGATCAGATGGATTTTGTTCTTGCGGTGCCTCCCTCAGGCCAGCTCATGATCTGAGTTATCCAGTCTGGGTGAAAATAAGCTTTATGTTGCTTTATATGACATATTTTGGTTAATATATGTGTCTTAACATTTCCTTTCCATCCCAGTTAACCTATATAATCACTGTAATCTGTTTATTATGTGGACAGTTCTCCTTCACAGGTTTCAATCTCTGACCACTGCAGTGATGTTGATGTTTTTCTGCTGCTGATTTCTGCTTCACCACACAGCTTTCTGCTACACCGCCACCTCCAGTCAATCAAACGCCAGATTAATTCACCGGGACTCTCTCTGTCTCTCTCTTTAAAGCACTCCTATCTGGACAGGGAAACCTCTCTGATTCTGAGAAACATAGCAGGAAAACCTTCCCACCTGCTGACCAAGGTGACACCCCCATTCAATACTGCACGCCCCTCCTCTCCTCTTGCATGGCAACTTCCTGTCCCCCTTTGTATCTCCATGCATGAGTCAAGGAGCATGCATGTTGTTTCACGTGGGATACTGCATCAGGGGCCACAGTGCATGTTAACTCCTTTTCCTTCCACCTCCCTCTTTCGCCATCTCCCTCTCAGTAGTGTTTAAGGAGGGGCAGTTTGTGTGTGTTGGTGTGGACGTGTCCTGTTTGGCTGCAGTATGCTGGTTTATAATCCCAAAGCTTTACAGAGGTTGCGATACAACTTAGTGTCCCCATGCGGTATCACAAAACTCTTACTTTTGTGGTAATTTAGCTGTACCAGTAAACTGTGCAACACTAGTGTAATTGATTAAAATAACCAATCTGTGTTCATTTGGTTTGTCCTGATGTAGAATGTGTCAAAGCCTGCAAGGCAGAAATGCACTGGAAATGTCTGATGCAATTTTAAAATAGTTTCTAATGACTGATTGCCATGCATGAGTAAATAGTGATAATAGTCAAAAAATACAAACACAAACTGTCACTCGAAAAGGCCTAGTGCACAAATGGTCACGTTATTCTTGACATGTAGAATATACAAACTTTTGCTGTGCACCTTTTACTGCAACTTGCACAAAAGTAGATGAATATAAGACATACAGTCTTATGTTTATGAAGATGAGTCATAACTGACAGTATTTTTACGTTACCAGCCTTGTTTAAGGAATCAGAGTAGCAGTAAGTATTCCCATCATTATCGTGAACTATCCAATGTGACAGTTACGCCTTGCAACAGCTGTTGTGTCAGAAATGCCTCATTTTTGTCATAGGACTACGGTCAAAGATCCAAAAGAGCTGAGTGAGCAAACATGAATTTTGATTAAAAGGTTTAAAATGTAAAAATGAACATTTGGACAAAATATGTGAACACAAGCTGGTCATCAAGTGTCCTGTAGAACAGCTGCAGAAAAGACCGTCTTGAGCCTTCATTCTGTAAAGCTTTGTGAATACTGGCCATTACTGTGCTCACCTGTGCATCTGTGGGGAGAACATATTCCTTGTGTAAGCAGAGGCATGTACCCACTACATGATACTGTTTCTGCATCTTACGCAGCACCTCTTTGGTTCTTGTTTGATGGTGACGTTTGTTACGGTGATGACAGAGCTGATTTGCTTTCAGTCAAATCTGCAGCCCGAGTGCAGAGGCCATTTTGCTTTTTTTGCTTTTTTTCTATGAAGCATGATGGTTTGCTCTGTTTAAGAATCTGAAAAGACATGATTGAAAGCAAACTGTACCTGACGTCATGTGTACTGTGTGTGATTTGTGACAGTTTCATTGCTATTACGTGCCAGTGGCTGACAGGACTGAGGAGTCTTACAAGGATGCGATCACACAGGAGTCACTGTTCGTGCAGAAGAAAGTCTTTAATAAAGTTCTGCGTCACTGCGTTCTATAATTTTCCCCATGAGAATATACCAAATTTAAGTTTGTTTGGAGAGTACTGCCGGTTTAACATTTGTGTGATTTGCATATTAAATCACAAAGGCCCAACTCATCCATTGTGACTATTGTACATATAGTTAGTAATCTTGTCTCTAATTGGACGGTAGAGATGTAAAGTCCCATGTGATGGAAACAGTCACATTGCAAACAACTAAAGAATGTCACCCTGAGCTGCCAACACACATCCTGAGTGATCGGGCTGTAAGACTGCTTCAACAACACTGTTTGCTTGTAATGAAACGTCTGGGATGATGTTGGGATTACTTACTCATGTTTCATGAGACCAAGAACAGGTAAGTGTGACAGTCAACACTTCTCTGTCTGCTTTTATTTGCTAAAATCAGTTGAGCGGCGACCGTACTGTGTGTTCCCGTGAAACCATCTGAAAAAGCTCTTCCTCTAAGAAGAAACAAAACACGTCGTCATTTATCTGAGCAACTGGATTTACGTTGCACATTTAAAATATCAACAAAAGGAAAGGCACTCCTCATATTTTGCGCTCGGAAGACAAACTGGGACACATGTGATCAGCTTTTTCTTGTTAATGTCCATATCTGTATACACGAAATTTGTTATAAGACAAAGAAATGATGCAGTACTTCTCAGGCTCTGCTTTTCTGTGAGGGGAAACCATGACTCCTGGTCCGTGATGCCTTCTATTGCACTTTTTTTCTGAACTGCATTGCTGGCCCTAAATGGAGGCGTAACTTTGTTTTACTGTCAGACACAGTATGCTGGATACCAATGAATGTTCAGCGTGTGCAGTGTGTAGTTCGCAGCGGTGACCTGAGAGGAAGTTGTTAAGCAGCCTTGGTTTGTTCTGTTTGGTAACGAGTGTTTGGAGCTCAGCCAGCTGCACTAATGGAGCTTAGCAGATGAGCATGGTGCTAGCTAACACTGATCAATGCATTTAATGGGACTAGCTACTACTCTAATTGTTATTGGTGGTGTTGTTCAACCTGGATCGGGATGCTGGTGGAGATCAGCCTGTCCTGGGCTCTGGCTGTAGAAACTACTCATAAATAATTTGATGATGATGTCGACATTGGCCATTTCAATTTAGCATTTCCGATGCCGTACTACATAACGTACATGAATGTCCTTGGATAGATGTAATGTAATGACATGACTGTGATGTTAGTCAGAGTATCTGCTGCTCTTAAGCTAAAACTGTAGGCTTTAATGGCTAAGGGCAAAGTTTTATTTATCTGTGTGTATATGTGTGTGTGTATGCGCATTAGATAGAGAGTAAGTAAGTAAGTAAGGAGGCTTTATTCTGATTGGATCGGCAATGTCATGACTTGATTGGATGATAAAGCAGATGAAGCAGTTTGATTGGATGTTAGAGGGATGTGCCAGATCTGCGGGGATAATCTTCTTTGGTGCAGAGAGAGGGGGTGATTCCCTGTAGCATCATATATATACACACACACACGTGCACACGCGCACACATACGCAGCAGCTGGCTGGCAGTGGCCTGTCTCGTTTGGAGTCCTTGTCTTTGGCTGTCTTTGTAATGGCAGCACATATAAATCTGCTCCAAGTCCTCCTCATTTTATCAACCCGTTTTCAGGTTGGAGGAAAAGGAATATCTTCCTAAACCTCAGGGGGTCAAATTGAGTTTTGGATCAAGCAGACCCCAGTAGGCTACCTTTTAAAGCTCACAGTTTCACATAATCCGGTAGACATCCCTGAATTATCCAAATTGTACTTTTCCCCACTGATGAACCATTGTATTGGGCAGTACTGGATTTTTAGTAACGACACAATACTGGCTCCAGTCTAGGCCCAGTGGGTCCAAATTAAGTGAATGTAGTCCAATTAATGTTTTACTTTTAGGATTCATTTATCTCGGAGCAGCTGTCATTGGCTTCAAATCCAGCTTTTACTGCTGCAAGCCAAGATAACCCGTCTCATCGTCTTTCAGGGTCTCCTTCCCGCAGTAATTCTGACTTCACTGATTCATGGCATAAAATGCTCTGAGCTGCTGATTTTGTTTTAATTTGTGGTCCCTGATTAGAGTGGGCGGGGCCACGATGGGCCCTGAGATTCCAGGCAGATTACGAGCTAAGGGGCCGGTCTAATTCCTGCAGCAGCGATTAGGCTGAGGGTGTAATTATCACAATCATGCACTCGGCTTCCAGGGCACAGCTGCGCGCGCGCGTGTGTGTGTGTGTGTGTGTGTGTGTGTGTGTGTGTGTGTGTGTATAAACGTATGTACTGTATGTGAGGCTGGTTGCATGGAATAGTATGTGTGTAGTTCTGCATGTAGCGTACTCTTTCTGTGTCAGTGTTACACTGCCTCAGCAATAAATGCAACCCACCCACACACTTTCTCGATCACTCACACACACACACACAAACATTGCTGGCCCACTTCTGCTGCCTCTACATACCCTAAGTCGTATCGCTCCGCTCTGTTTTGAGCCTATGGCGGNTCAGGAGGGACACATTCTTTATAACTTCAAAGGCAGCAGGATCTTTCCTGGGCAGAAGCTAATTTTAGCGGCTCTATAATGTAGGTCAACTGAATATCTATGAGACTGAGAGAAAACGTTTACGCTGCAAGCTGGAAATGACGGTGACGACAGCGGTAGGAGGTGTCGTCTGTGGTGGGAGGTACAACAAGAAAACTGCTGAAAAACCATCTTTCACCACCAGAAATTGAGCATT
>NTHP01000295.1:664102-683267 GCA_003416845.1 Oplegnathus fasciatus | reverse complement strand
TAGCATCATTAACAGTAGTAGTAACAATGTCATTAGCAGTAGTAATAGCATCATTAACAGCAGTAATCGCATCATTAGCAGTAGCATCATTAACAGTAGTAGTAACAATGTCATTAGCAGTAGTAATAGCATCATTAGCAGCAGCAATAGCATCATTAACAGTAGTAGTAACAGTGTCATTAGCAGCAGTAATAGCATTAGTAGCAGCAGTCGCATCATCAACAGTAGTAGTAACAGCGTCATTAGCAGCAGTATAGCATCATTAGCAGTAGCATCATTAACAGTAGTAGTAACAATGTCATTAGCAGCAGCAATAGCATCATTAGCAGTAGTAGTAACAGTGTCATTAGCAGCAGNNTAGCATCATTAACAGTAGTAGTAACAATGTCATTAGCAGTAGTAATAGCATCATTAGCAGCGGCAATAGCATCATTAACAGTAGTAGTAATAGCGTCATTAGCATCCTTAACAGTAGTAGTGCTGTTAGTGCAGTGTTATGCTCACAGTGTCTTCTGTTCTCCAGGTTTTGGACAGTTTGCTGGAGAAATCTCACTGTGGTTACAGTCCAGACTGGTCACTGGTGGAAACCATCAACGAGCTGCAGATGGGTGAGCGCATGCATCTGCACACACACACACACACACACACACACACGCTGCTTTGTCCTGTTAACTACTGAAATGCTTACACGCAGTTATTGCTGGCTGTCGCAGCAGCTCTTACTAAGTTCAACCACAAAGTGTTTATCAAGTCAAAATCTACACCATGCATTATTAAAGTGTTCTACACCCCACAAACTAGCAGTGCACGGAGCTTTATATCTCTGACCCAGAGTGAGTAGAGGTTAAGGTAAAACACACAGCATGTTTCAGCTGATTTAATAAATAATTCACGTCTGTTAGATTTGAAAGTTGGATTGGCATGTCAGTGTAGTATGACACCTTGGACCTTTTGAAGTGCTGTAGCTCAAAATGCTGAAGTGACTTCAGTGTTGGTTGCTTTATGTTTTGACATTGCTAAAGATGTTTTGTAGCAACAGATTTAAGTAATTTCTAACGGCTTTACTAGCTAAGACAGTAAGAGTGGTGCAACCTGATTAAGTTAATTACTAGTTTGACACAAACTGGTTCAACCTATTCCAGATTTCCAGGTGCGTGTGTGTGTTGAGACGTGCATCACTGAGTATATTTGTACTTTAAGTCCGTAACATTGTGCCTAACAGTGACTATCAGACAGCGCAGATATTCAGCCACAAAGATGTAAGCATACACACACACCTCCCTTGGGGGGTGAGTTGTGTGTTTGCCAGCACACACTGTACTACGAGCTTCAACTCCACTTAACACTCTTTGACAAACGCATACAAACACACACACACACAGTCTTTATGTAGGTCCGATGCAGTGATGCGTGTGATCTAACCTACATCTTCAGGGCTTCTGCTGAACAGCCAGTCAGCATTGTTATGAAAGGGAGAGAGAAGGTAAAGTGTAGCTCGTTCTGCCACGTTCAGCCAAAGCTAAACCTCTCCTCTTTTACACAAATCTACTCCACGTGTGTTTCTAAAACCTGGGCTGAAGGCCAGGATTTGGCCTTGGGAAGATTTAAATAGCCTCCTGTGTTAATTAATGGAATAAGTGGTGTCTGTAGCTGCGGTGGGGGGATAAACTGTTTGACAGCAACCCCCTGCACACACACACACACACACCAGCACCACCAGCACCACCAGCACCCTGCTGAGTGCCCATTGGCAAGAGACAGACTTCCTGTCAGATCATAACCTCCGACCTCTCACTGCTTACCCTACAGGAAAACAGTGGCACACAATAATTATGGTCATAAGAATTATTATTATCATAGTCATTATTTGTAGTAGCAGTCATAGTAGTAGGAGGAGAAGCAGCAGTATTTGTGGTCATAATAGTAATAATGTTAGAATTTATTTTACTATTAAAAGTATTAGTTTCCCAAGCATGCCCAAATGAAAGAACAACATATTAATGAATGTAAGAACTAGAAGAAGGTGTTTTGTTCCACTGAGTTTATTAAGCATGTTTATGTCTTCTTACTAACCTGCAGTAGAAGAAACACTGGCTCAGTATTATCGTTAATTAAGTATTAGTTATTATATTATTATATATTATTAAGTATAACTTTTTATGACTTAAACATACATATATATAGCTATCAATCTACAGTGATAAATTGCTCCATCTCTCCGACTGATGTATATAATGTTTAATAAAGGATGACATACTGTAACTGACATAAGTAAAATTATCAGGGAAACTACACACATTACACAGCTCTTGCACCTTTGCTTCATTCACAAAACAACTTTATAAGGTGTTTAAATGAACAATAATAAAAACTGGCAGTATGTCTTTAAATTATTACTTTAGATATTATTACTTCATACATTCTGCAGAAAAGATGATGTAGCATCTAATGTAGTTTCATAAGTTGTTACAAATTGCTATTAGTATGTGAGACCAGGTTACATAAACAAGAACATATCACGTACTGCAGTAATAACAGCAGCATTCACGTTGTCAGCTGTACAGGTGCAAACTAACAAACATAATCAACATTTCTCAATAGCAGTGCATGGACAATGTTTCTCCAGACTGCACCATAGAGGATACAGACATGTTTTAGTATTTTAAACATAATCGGTTTTCATCAAATTATTTTCTACTGTTTGACCCTCAGCACTTATCTTAATGTGTTTATGGCAGTGTGATAGTTATTATAATCTTAGCTATAGTATTATTGCAAAATGTGTGGTAATGTGATGTAGTTGGACATAGTGATTATGAGGTATAAAATAGTGTATAGTACCAGGTTAGTTGTCTGTTAAAAATTATCGTTTGCATGCTGAGGTACATTAAGGTGTCACTATTTCAGAATGAGCTCTGAGTGAAACCACATTATACTTAGAGAGGTGCTGACTAAATACATCTGGCCCCAAATAAAAAAAAAAAAGGCACTTTTTGTTAGTGAGGTCAACACACAAATTCAATGTGGGTCACAGCTGACATGGTTTTGTCCATTTCAGTCCTCAGAGGAAAACATCTGAAAGGCAGCTGGGGTGTGAGACACAGAGTTAGAAAAGGAGGGAATGAGGGCAGCAGATGCCATTAGCCCTGTTGCCTCTGAGGAGCAGTGAAGAGAGGAGGGTTATGAGTGGGGAACACCCCTGCAGTAACGGTCTTCTTAATTTTCCCAAACAAACTGAATATGTGCCTAAAAATCACAGGAAGCGTTACAGTAAGAAACATCAAATTAGCCTTAAATTCTACTAAGTCAGAGGCTGAGCCTCGCAGACCCGTTTGAAGCAGTTCACTTTAAAATTTGGGATGAATTCAGCAACTTTGGTGCAGCGTTTTGTTGCTGTGGCTGGAGCTCTGAACAGCTGAAGACGTCCATGGTTGCTGTAGTATTAAGTTCTTTTTTTTAGAGAAAAAAATAATGTTATTCCTCACAAACAAAAACTGAAGGATTTGTTACTGGTGGACATAAATCTATTGTATTAAAGGATATTAGTAGTACTACAACTTATAGTTGGAAAAATAGCAGCTACACCTGCCTCTCTCCTCTGTTGAAAGTTATTATATAGAGAGACGGATAAGATAAATGTTTTCAGAGCCTAAAGCTTTAAAAAGCCAAAGGTGATATTTGTGGATTTAACCCCTTTGTGTTTTGTGCAAAAATCTTCATATTTGACAATCGTCATGCCAAGACTCTCTGCATATTAAAAAAAAAAAGTTTTAGACCAACTGGTGGACACCGAAACACAGATGAATACGACGGCAACCTGACACAGACAGGCAGATAAGATTCTTATCTGCTTGTTACTTCAGTTTAAGAGTCCTGCCTGTGACGTTGTTAACACTGATAATAGAATACAATTGAGGATAAGTTGAAACAGATTGACGTAGCCTACAGAACAGGGGTGTGTAAAAAGTGAAAAATAAATTGTGCATTCATTTATTGCTACATACATGGTAAATATCATTGTACAGCACAGAAGTAGATGACAGTGTCTTACATTAATTCTACAGCATGTTCCAAGTAAACAGGCTTATTTTACTGATTTATGTAGATTATCCTGACTTAACTGAAATATCGAATTCACTCTGTGCAGAGCGGATTTTCGAGGATCATGAGAACCTGGTGGAGAACCTGCTGAACTGGACCAGAGACAGCCAGAACCGCCTGATGTTCACCGAACGCATCGAGAAATATGCTCTGTTCAAAAACCCGCAGGTGAGATGCATGCACACACAAACACGTGGGAGGGTTTACCAAAAGGCAACTTGTATAATTAAATCTATACAGATGTTTTGATATGGCTAACCCGTCTGTCTCGTACCTGCTCCGTCTGCTGCAGAACTATTTGTTGGGGCGGAAAGAGACATGTGAGATGGCTGAAAGAAACAAAGAGGCTCTGTTAGAGGTTAGTTTGTTTTCTCCTCTTGCTCACAGCTGCTTCCTCAAATGCATCTTCACCCAGAAATCCTCCTAAAAGTTTCCACCTCAGTCTTCAGAGATACTGGCATGCCCGTTGAATTCTGTTAAGCAACCTCTGATCCTTACATACAACATTTGGACTTGTATCATGTTAAGGATGGTAATGTCTGTCAGTGAGAATGTCCCACCAAGGGCATAATTTCCACTGGGGATTGTGGCGACATGTCCCCCTCACCCTTCAAAATCATATTTTTGTCCCCCTAACTTTTATTGTTCAGGTCGATTTTCTTACTAAAATCTCAAATTATCATTGAAACATTGTCCTCTGACTGTCCAGCAACCATAGTCCAAATGAGAGAAGAGAGGAGGTGATAAAAATGTTCATAAGCTCATTTGAGTAGCCTTCAGTTATCACTGTGTGCTCAGAGCAATGACTTCAACTAGCAGCAGTGAGTAGTGCAGCCAGTTTTATACAGACTTTTTTTGCCCTACCTTATTGCTGGAGGGGCCTTATGAAGACCGTAGGGAAGACCTGCAGACACTACTCAGGGCTGAAAAAGTACTTCAACGAAAAATGATAAGATTACTCATAATTCTCACACATTTTGCTTAATAGTCATTTGAAATAGATGATATTGGTATGAATGTCAGAAAAGCAGTGAAAATCAAACCTGTCACAGTGGTGAAGAATTCTTCACGATGCTGTGAACAAGTCAGTCTGTCAACATATTGCCCTCATACGTTCTTTAGTTCAACTGGTGAAAATGTGGTGTTGGCTGAAACTGAGCAAGCAATAACAAGTATTTGTTGTTCCTGTGCGTGTGTCAGGAGTGTTTCGGCGGCAGCTCAGTGTCAGTCCCTGAGATGGAGGGAGTGTTGTGGCTGAAAGAAGATGGGAAGAAGTCGTGGAAGAAACGCTACTTTCTGCTGAGGGCTTCTGGCATCTACTATGTTCCAAAGGGAAAGGCCAAGGTGTGTGTAATGAGAAGGGGCTGAGAGGCCAATATGGAGAAAACAACAGTATTTTGTTCAACAGTGATGATGTTTTATTGTAAAGCTGAAAAAAAAGATAAATAAAATCCAATGTGTGTGTTTGCATAGGCATCCAGAGACCTGGTGTGCTTTCTCCAGTTGGATCACGTCAATGTCTACCACGGTCAGGACTACAAGAGCAAGTACAAGGCTCCTACAGACTACTGCATGGTGCTGAAGGTATACTCACACACATACACCTATACACTGGAGTGATAAGGTGTGGGATAAATTACTACTGTCTGGTTTGTGGCACTGTAGTCTTGCAATGCCACCTAGTGGTGTGACAGAGTAATGACATCTCTATTTCAAAGAAAAGACAGATACTGTAACAGATAGAACAATAATATTTTTGTTTAATATATTAATAATGGAGGGCTTTGATTTTGGACAATAAATAGATTAAAGTTAGTATTTCTAGAGTGTTTGTAGCAGCATAGGTGACAGGAGTTGTAGTATTAGTACTAGTGGTAATTCCAAAAGTAGTAGTTATAGCACCACTAGTAAACAAAGTATTCTGTAGAATAATACAGTGTGTGTGTGTGTGTGTGTGTGTGTGTGTGTGTAGCACGGTCAGATCCAGAAGAAGTCTCAGTACATCAAGTACCTGTGCTGTGATGATGTCAGAACCCTCCAACAATGGATCAACAGTATTCGCATCGCCAAGGTAAAAAGTCGTCCTGTCGTGAAACATAAAATGTGGCTGCCGGTATCACATGCTAATGTGTGATCCTGTAGAAGCATTGTTATTCATCGATAACAGTCTCCATGCTGCACTCGTTGCGCATCTGTCAATACCTGTTGTCTGTCTGTCCATCTGTCAGTATGGGAAGCAGCTGTACATCAACTTCCAGGAGGCAATGAGAAGGACAGAAGCGGCCTATGATTGGTCCTCCCTCTCTTCTTCCTCCATCAAGTCAGGATCCAGCTCCTCCAGCCTTCCAGGTCTGTGTGGCAAGTTCAAGTGTTTTCTACAAGTTATAGAAAATCAGCAAAAATGAACGGCCATTTTTCAATATTAATAATATCCATTAATAAATATCAATTAGTAAAAAATAAACATTATTATCAGTAGTAAGTGTTAAACAAGACTTACTTCTGCTTGTGTGTCCACACCCCAGAGTCCCAGTCCAACCACTCCAGCCAGTCGGACAGTGGCGTATCAGAGATGACATCATCAGGCCACACCCGCTCCCAGAGTGTCGTCAGCTCCATCTTCTCTGATGCCTGGAGGAGAGGAACGCAAGGAGAGGTGTGAACACACACAAACACACTCTGTCCCATCCTTTCCTGTCATTGTCCTGTTTACTTGTGGACTACATTTCCCATATTTCCCCTCTGCTTCCCTGCCAGCGGTCAAAGGTGAAGGGACGTATGCCAGTTCCTCTTTGTGCAGGAGGAGGAGGGAGTGGAGGTTAGACAGGAAGTGATGTAACAGGCATGTTAACAGTTTGGTTGCAGCCTTTAAAACACTAAGCTGTTTGTGTTGGGGGACCTGGGTTTGAACCAGTTTCTCTCCATGCCCTCTGGAACTGTAGACTAGCCGTATGTACTGTTGTGTGTCTGACGTGCGACAGGACTTCACTCGTTGCCATGGATATGAAGGCCAATTTCATGTCCCACAATCTGAGAGTATTTTCTTGAACAGTATTCCTATCTTCAATTTATGCAAGATGTGTTCATCATCTTGTGCTTTAGATAGCACAGCATGGGTAGATAATATAATGCTTGATTGACACAGTACAATTTCCTGTTACATTAAGTAGCTGAGCATAAACATCAAACCCTGAAAACCAATATTTGCCTGTGTCACTCTGCAGAATATAACAAACAAGTCCAAATCTTAGGTTTGCATCAGTACACCTTAAAAAAAAGATATCTCATCTTGCAGGTGTACTAATTTTGTTTTTTGTTATTGAGCCGCATATGAATTTATCCAACCTGGAGTGTGGGCTTCCAATGTTGATTCAGATATTTCAGATGAAGGCTTCAAACAATTTGAGAAGATATTAATCCATAAAGTGTTCATCGGACAAAAGATTTATAAGAGATATTTATGTTAGAGGTACTTTCACCAGTGTTAAACTGTACCAACCTAAAGAGGCCAAAACACAGCAAACACTGTATCTCTGGTGTTGCGCTTTACTTATGGTGGATATTTACAACTACCGATGACGTACATTAGATCAGGATGAACTGAGACTTGTGGTTGTTGATCATCAGAAGCTCAGCAACCACCAGCACATACAAAAATCGAATCAGTTTGTTGTACATAATGGATAAATGTATGTCATGATTCATTTCATGTCAAGACGAGTTTGAGGTGAACTTGACTTCTTATATAAAATGAGAGTTGTCTGGTGTACTGTGTCCCTGTTTTTAAATGGCTGCAGCTAAACTGTTGATTTGTTCTAACCTCATGGTGTGATGGAATGTCCTAACCAACAAATAATATAACAAAATAGTCACTGTGTAGCCTACAAATAGTTAGACATATTGGCAACCAAACTGACACCATTAGGAGCACTTTTGTCACATTTTAGATCCAGTTTATAACCTATTTCACCTAGTTTGGATCCATTGACAACATTTAAAACTAGTTAAGCATTGGTTTTTGGAGTTTTACCGTTAAGAAAATGGAAGAAAAGATGGACTGACCTTAGTTGATCCATAGTTCCTCCTTCAGTTTCCTTTGTGGCTGCCAAGGAAACATTGACAAAGCTCTAATAGAAGTCCATCCTCAAGGTGATTATTGTAGGACAGCAGAGTTTTTTCATTGGCTGAGAAAGTTTCATGTTCAGTTGATCTTCCTTAATGTTGCAATGTGTTTGGAGTTTTAACAGCTGTGTGTTCTCAGACTGCACTGGTTTGCTGTTTAATTTCTTGCATCTTGTCTTGGATTGTTTGGTTTCAGAAACATGACAATGATAGAGTTGTTTGTTAATTTTGTCTCTCTTCCTCCCTCTCATCACCCCTTTCTCTTATCTCTTCACCTCCTTCTCCCGCTTCTCTCCCTCCTCTCCATTTTGCTCTCCAGATGATGAGGATCGACCCTATCAGTAGGCCTATCCCAGTCCAGATACCTTCCCTCTCCCCCCAGCCCCTCCCTCTCTCTCAGCCTCAGACCCCACCCTCCCGTTCCAGCTATACTGATGGCCTCATCCCATCTGAGGATTCCTCCCCGTCACCACCCTCGCCTCCTCCACCTCCACCTCCCCCTGTCGCAAGTGTGGCCCATCAGCCAGCACCTACCTCCTCATACATTAAGTACAGCACATTGGCTCGTCTGCAGAGCCAGAACCAGTCCAGGACACAGCCAGCAGGAGCTGCCCCACCTGGCATTCCCATCCAGTCCACCAAATCCAACTACAATACCCTCCCAGCTGCTTACAGCACCTCCCCTCCACTACCACCATCTCCTCCCCCTCCTCCTCCACCCACAGCACCAGCTCCTGGCTCAGCCATGGCCGCACTGAAATTTGGTCCACCAAGCCCCTCTGCTCTCCCACCGCCACCCCCACTGGAGGAGGACCTGCAGGAGCCCTCCTACCTCCCGCCTCCTCCACCGGAGAGCCTGGAGGCCAATGGGTTGCCTCCACCTCCCCCTCCAGAGCTCATCCCCAACTCCTGCCCTCAACTCTCCAACAGTGGCCTCCAGCAGTTCCTGTCACAGAAGTTTCCCAACATGGTGTACGACTTCAACCCAGCATTGGCTGGGGATAATTCTCCTCCTCTTCCTCCACCTGAGCTTTCTCCTCCTACCTCCCTGCAAGTTCTACGGCCTTTGTCCCCCAATGCGCCCCCTCCTGCACCTCCCAAAACCTTCACTGGTGGTTTTCCACCTCAAACTGCTCCCAAACCCTCGGGTCCCTCTTCCCTTCCAATTGCCCTTTCACCTGTGTCACCAACCCAGTCCCATGGCAGCCACGGGCCAGTTAAAAAGCAGCAAAGCTTCTCAACAGGACATTCCCCAAATCAGCCACCTCCCACTCTGCCAAAGCAGCACAGCCTCTCCTCCAAAAACCTTGCCCTCTCTCCCTCTTCCTCCTCTTCTTCTGTCTCTATTGCGGCCGCTACCTCCTCTTTGGTCAAACAGATTGTCAATCAGTTCCCAGGAAACTCTTCCTCTCTGCCTGCCTCTAACTCCATGGAAGGATCGAAGTTCACTGCTCCTCAGTCTCCTCCAGCAGTCAAGGCCAAACCAAAGTGGCAGCCAGGAGGCGTTGTGGCTCCACAGTCCCCAGAGTTCCCACCACCTCCTCCTGACAGCTCCCTAGGAGATTTCCCTCCTCCTCCCTCTTCATCCTCCTCCAAGACGGGCTCCCCCATTAAGAAGTCGCCTTCCGCCTCGTCCACAGGATCCACCAAGCGGGGCCCTCCACCAGCCCCACAGAGAGCCTCCTCCATTAGGTCCAGCTCATCAGGCGAGACCCAGGATGAGAGGCCAAAGAAGGTGGAGAGCCTAGTCAACAAATTTGGCCAAGCTCCTCAAACGGGTACCTCGTCCAGCTCCTCATCAGTAACTGGGTCTCCTTCAAAAGATTCCTCTACGCTTCCCGCTCCGCTCCCTAAGCCGGGCAAGCTGAACTTGGCAAACCTCCCGTTGGCGCTCCAGGGGCTGCAAACGGGCCAGCACCATCAGCCATCTGAGTTCCCATCCCCTCCTCCCCCACCACCCCCTGTCCAGCCTCCTCACCTTGATTCATCACCTGACTACTTCCCGCCTCCCCCCAGTGACTTTGAGCTTTTCCCTCCTCCTCCCCACCCATCAGAGTTCCATCACCCCCCAAAGGTTGCCGTGGTGAACCCCCAGCCTCAGATGCAGCCACCTCAACAGTTGGCAACCTCCTCCTTGTCGTCAACGTCATGGAAACAAGGCTCACTGAAAAAGGGGGCAGTCCCTCCTCCAACACTGAATCGGCGGACCAGCAACACAACCCAGTATGACAATACAACTTCAATGCCCCTCTCACCGCCTCCTTTGTCTCAGACGCCACCTCCCTCCCTGTCCTCTTATTCTTCCTCCTCCTCTCCTGTCCCACCCACCTCCCCAAAATCAGCGGGGCCGAGCTCCCTGGCACTGAAGCCTCTCTTCCTGGAAGACCTCAACCGCACCCTTAAGAGGAAGTCAGTGTCTCGCCATGGCTCACTCACTTCTTCCCACCTCATCTCCTCCTCTAAGATGGAGCCTGTGGGCACCATGGACGACATGGCACTCCTCCCGCCTCCTCCCCCTGAGCTCCTGCAGCAGCAGCAGCAGGGTGTCCGAGGACACTCCCACACTTTGTCCCGCCACCACACACACTCCCACTCCACCAAACATGCCAACATCTCAGGCTATGCAACGCTGCGGCGAGGCCCACCTCCCGCTCCTCCCAAACGGGACCAAAGCACCAAACTGACCAGTGAGTGGTAGGGATCAAGGACACTGGGTGGAGCCTAAAGAACTGAACTGACAATTTAGGTCTCATTGTACCTGCAGAGAAGAAATAATCAATGTCTTGACTTGTCCGTCTCTCCTCATCCTAAACCATCCACCCTTGGATTCCGAGCAAGTAGCAAGCCGTTTTTTTCCTACTCCTAATCTCAGATTATGATTGTTCCTATTATCCTCATTATTACTATCATCCTCATTATTACTATCATTACCAATACATGTTTAATCCAATGACATGAGTAAAAATATATATATGTATATATATATATCTGTATACAAGCAAGCCAGAAGAATCACCTAACAAGCTTTTTTCACAATGTCTGTGCAGCTTTGCATTGAAATATACAAAAGACAAGACTTGAACGACAACAGCAACAGAGACAATTTGCTGCAAAATAACTGGTACTGCATGGAGCCGTGGCAATGGAAGTAGCGTTACTGATGAAGGGAAGGAGGGATTAATGGAAGGAACAAGAGATGTGGAAGTGGGATGATGTGTATAGAAATGTATGTTGTGAATTTAGGGGGTGGGAGCATTGCCATTTACTTTTTTTGTGTGTGTTTTTATATAAGATTATTTAATACTGGAAAGATATTGTTATTATTATAATTATTTTAAGTTTTTAAGAAGTGTCAAAAGAGAATGAGTTTGACTGGACATGGGTCTGTATTCTCCAAAAAGTGTTGATCTGGGTTACCACACTAGCATACAGCTAGTTTTACTGAGTTTATACATTTGGATCATTTCATCAAATCATATTTCTTTAAATTTAGAGCTTCATGGCTGATTGGTTGGGGACTCCCAAGGGATAAGACTTAATACTTAGAAGCACTCTGATTGAACAAATACTTCTTGTAAGTCAGCTAGAGAATCAGCCAGTAAGGCTGAGCTCAGATTACAGGTGTAACCAGTTTTGTAATCAAATTGCATCACACAATATTATTATAATTATTACACCAGAGGAACTATACACCAGTTGTTCTCACGTCTTCCCTTCCCTCTGTGAAGTTAGATGTGTCGGAGGCCGTCAGGACTTGCACATGAAGACCTGCCTTTCCTTCTTCTCAGCTGTCCCATTCAGATTTAAATTTATTAATATCAATCAGTTTTGCATTATCAGGACTGTCCCACAGAGACTCCTTTAATCTGAGCTCAGTCTTGGCAAGTCAGTCAGCCACAACGAACCAATTTGTACACATTTTGGTGACGGACTTGATTACAAACAGACTCTCATCTGTTAATTCATCAGTAAATCAGCTTTGCAATTAGTCAGTCAGTTAGGTAATTGTTTGATAGCTAGTAGACCAAGAAGCTTGACAGCTACAGTGAACTCTGTCTGAAAAAAGGTGATCATCAATTTGCTAGTTAATAAATCAGTCACTTGTTTGTCATCTTAACGACTGGTCAATCGCTTTGCTAGTTAGTTATTAAAGGTGTGTGTCCACTTAACATCTTAAATGATCAGAGAAGCCCAAGGGATGCCATGGGAACAAGTGCCTGAAAAACAAAATGCTCAAACTGCTCACAGGTGTGTGGTAACATCATACCCCGCAGAAACCCTCGACTGTAACCTCTGTGATGTCAACCATTAGCTTTCTGACGTTTTGAAGCCTGGAGTTAAGGTTTACTATTCACATCTTTGTCAGACACAGCAGCCAGGAAATCCCTCTTTAGCCTTTAATTTCTCATCAATGGAACAGTGATTCAGAAATCATCACGACAGCTCATATTAGAACAGGTCAGGGTACAATTGTTAACCAACACTTACAGCCACTACTGCACTACATTTGTACTCTAGCGCCCCCCAGTGGTGGTATCACAAAAAGACACTCTGGCGGACAGTAGTGCCCAGAGGCAATTACAGGAGTCTCTTTAAGGTTGCAACCCTCATGAGGTCTCCCATATCCAGTTTCAATTCTTTATTTCTTACTTGGGGTAATTTCTGTGTTGTGTCTCTGTTTCTGCTGTTGTGAACAATAACATTGTTTGTTGTTGTAACTTTAAACTCCAGCCTCCTCCACTGTGATAGGTATTTTAATGAATGAGTGACAAACACCAAGCCTCTTTAAAATCTTTAGCCAATTTTAAGATGACATTTGTTGAAATCACTAGTTGATTAACTGATTAGTCAATTGACAGGAAATTAATCTGCAATAAGGTTTATAATTATTTAAGTAATGTTTTTAAGCAAAAATGTCAAACATTCACTGGTTGCAGCATCTCAAATATAATATTTACTGGTTTTCTTAATCATGGATGATAGTGAACTGAAAATATTTGATTTTTGGACTGTTTAGACAGAATGATCATTTTAAAAATCTCAACTTGGGCTCTGGGGAACTGTGAGGTAGATTTTTCACTACTGACATTAACCTTAAGTGCTTGGAGATTCCCATACGACAAAGGAAGAGCGCTCTTAAAAGGAAAAACGAACCTGGTGCCAGGAGGCAGTTGCAAGCACTAAATGCAGTGGCACTTAGAGAAAGATGCATAACGGATACACCCTGAGTCACTCTGGGAATTAGCTATCTAGTTAGCCAGTAAGTCAGAACATGATTTCAAACAGGTATGATTCTGGTTTTTAGCAACATGTTTGAAAAATATGTTGTCTGTTAGTCAGTTAGGTAGTCACAATAGTATCTTTCAGTGGGGTGGCTACACCAGATTAGATAGCCAGCTGGATAAACCCAGTCAGTTACGTAGTTAGCTCGTCTGCAGCTCCATCCAAGCATCTTTCCACTCTCTTATAGTTACAGAAACATGGTGTGTCATTTTAAAGAAAAAACTGTGTCCAGATCAGCTGATAAAGGCTTTCTAAATACATTTCCTGGTCATAGTTTTTGATATTATTATTATTACTATGTGCAGCTGAACTTAGGTCTGTTTCTACCTTCCTGTTTTTATCATCCTTGCAGTCACTAGATTAAAATTATCTGCATGACATGTCACCACCAGTGCAACAGCACAGATGCCAAAAATGTGATATTACTGCCCCAGTTTTGATTTTTAATGCACAGTTGTTTCTGCTTTTGAAGTACTGATTTAATTTGAATGTATAATTATGATTACAAAATGATTTCAATTAGTTACAACATCAAATCTGTCTGTTTTGTGATATTGTTGGAGGGGAGAATTCACTCGAGAGAAGTACTTCCTATGCCCACTGCCCTGCAGGAAAATAATCATTAGGCCCACATCATGGTGTATTTCAGTGACACTCAAAAACAACATACAGTTTAAAACTGATCAATGTCTGGAAATGTTTCGCTCAAGGACACCCAGCAGAACACACGGCTGTTACTGGTGTCAAACCTGCTGTTGCATTTAAAATAAATGAGAAAAATGAGTCAAACTGATTCTAGAGTTTTTACACGGGTCTAATTTGATTGACTGTTTCCAGGCCTTGGAAAGTTTGGGGATTGAAAATGTGGAGAAGCTGTGGGTTGGCCGGAGGCATCACACTGTATGTTTAAGTCGTTTTGAACTGTCTTTAAACTTTTTGTGATGTCTGATGATACATGCAGTGGTGCAGTCGGACTGCCCAGCTCCTGACAGCATACTAGACATCATATTAAACCACAACAGTCACACTAGTCCACATGCTCCACTCGTGGTGAATATGAAAGTATTACTGCCTTTAAATTAACAACAAGAGAAGTTGAGTCTACAGTGTTCTTGGCTTTCAAGCAGTTTGAGTTGTCTGAAAACTGTTACTAATAACAAAGATGGACATTCTTTTTGTTTTAATTACATTTCAGTCTGTTTAGGAACAAGAAAAGAGTAGACAAATGTTTTTTAATTGAAGTTATACTCTCAAATGGACTCTGTAAACGCAGTCTCACTTGAAGACACTATATGAGGTGGAAGGTTACATGGTAGAAAGGTTAAAAGGTCAGACAGACTTATTGTGTCTGTCTGAAGACTCGTGTGAGGCATCAAAGAAACAAAGATCATGTCCTGTTTTCTTGCCCAGACGCTTATGTTAAATAAAATGTTCAAACCAAGACCATGTTGCATAGCTATGGTATCATACGTGGGAACGCACTCTAATATTGATGTATTTTGGAGAAGACAGTGTTCGAAAAGAGAAAATGTGGAGAAACAATCAGAATAGGCCTTTTTCACAGCAGACTTTCACTTGTCATAGTAGGAAAAGCAGCTGTTAGAAATAACACGAACGAGGACACTGATCTACGTGGAGCTAAGTGGAATTAATCATCATTCATTTTATTATTTACACCTGTGCTTTTCCTACTGTGACATGTCAAAATGTCTTCTGTGAAAAGGTATCAGTATACGCTGTTAAAAAAGTTTTCTGACTGGATGAGGGCCATGAGAATACCTGAATCCTGCTCAGGAATATTAGAGCGCGGCAGCAGGATGAACTGACTGACTCATGACCACTGAGCTACATCAACTAAAATTTATAATGTTGCTGGAACACAACTTAAAGGTGAAATGCCACCAGATTTTATGTATGACAATTTAAAATATCCTCATTTTTGTCAAATTTACAAGATTAACAAAAGACTTGTACCAAGAGCTGCCTTTAACGACTGGTTCTCAGGTTTTTCACACTACCAAATGCCAAAACACATCGCCAAGTCTTGCCCTTCCTGAGCTGACGGGAAGAAAGACCGCAACCAAGTGGACCAGAAACACAGCAAGCTCACTAATGTGGACCAACACACAGGAGGACGACAGTGCAGGAAGCTGCATTTGCAAACAACAACTCTGGACCAAAGGCTGTAGCGGCTCCCAGCTACAAGCAGATGTGTGAAGCGCTAAAAAAAAATGTAACAGCTGTTTCTGTAGAGACTGTGATGCTAACGACTCATATACTGAAAATGATGCAGATATTGAGAAACTCTACTTCAGCTCTGTAAGGGTAAGAAGAGACTGCAGTTGAGTGCTGACATGAATAGCCAATAAGTCAATCGACAAAAAATGAATCAACAATTGACAAATCAATTAACCACTGAAGTCAAGCAGATATATAGTCTCTGGTTCCAGCTTCTCAAATGTGAGGATTTGCTGCTTTTAGTGAAATATGAAACTTCAGCTTCCCAGAGCCCAAGGGGCCGTCTGCAATTTGCTTGTTTTGTCTGAAAAAGAGTCTAAAACCCAAAGATACTCAGTTTACTGTCAGAGGACAAAAAAATACTCACATTTGAGAAGATGGAATGAGTGAACTTTTGGCATTTTCTGCTGAACAAACAACTTAAAGAATCAGTTATCAAAATTGTTGCTGGTTCTCTGTCAATCAACTAATTAATCAATGAATTAACCAATCATTTAAGCTCTAATGTTCACCATCTTAGTTTGGCGTGTTAACACGCTATTTGCAATGCACAGCTGAGACTGATGGGAATGTCACGTAGTTCAACAGGAACTGGTCATAAACCAAACTCATTTTCACTGCATGATGGTGCCAAATAAAAAGTCAGGCCATCACACCGTTGCAGTTCATCCTGTGAGGAACATGTTTGTATCACATTTTATGACAATCCATCCAACAGTTGCGGTGGCGGAAAGTAACTAAGTACATTTACTCAAGTACTCTAGTTAAGTACGATTTTGAGGGAGGGAAATACTGTACTTTTTACTCCACTACATTTATCTGACAGCTTTAGATACTAGTTAACATATGATCAGTTTATGAAATATGATACTGTGCTGTAGATTAAACTTTCTGTATATAAAGTAGTTAAATGTGCTCCACCTCCACCAGCTGGAACATTAAAATGCAGCATCAGTAATAATATTCCAACAATATGAAAACATTAATGATCTCTCTGAAATGGAGCATTCTGCCCAACAAGTACTCTTGTTTTAATTTTTAATTTTTTCTTGTACATTTTGCTGTTAATACTTTTGTACTTTTACTTAAAGCTTGATTACAAGACTTTTACTTATATTTGAACAGAACCCTGAAATGCTAACTTGACTAAATATTTAACCCGAACCTCCAACTGCTGACAAAAAGCACAAAACAATCAGAGCGACCAACCAGCAAAAAAAACCACATGTATAAATCCAAACTGACTCACCTGTTCGATGTGAGGAACATTTGACAAGCATGCTCTCCCAAACTTCACTGTCTGCAGGCTCAATCCACAGTGAAAATAATCTCAACCTACTGACAGATACTCAAAGAACAAAATATTTAAAAAGTAGGAACTTTTACATCTCAGAAACCCAACAGCCTCCCTGCTGCTGGAGACTACACCTGTGACTGAGTGCAGAGCATGCTGTGGACACTTCCTCTTGTGTTTTATTTGCATGGGTCATGTTGTGTTGCTGGTAGATCGCCACCTACTGTCAAGCTCTATCTGGAAGTTACCTCTCCTTTGATTTTTCCTATACTTTCAGGAAATCACAAACACTGTACTGCAATTAAAAGGTGTCTTACTGATGCTATTCATCACCTGTTAACCTGTGTTTATTCTACCAATAACCCGAAACAAACATTTGGCTGAAGTGCTACCAATGCCTGTCCAGCAGGCCACTGTTCCACACGGAGACATTAATCATAGTAGAATTACTGTTTGACAATCACTGGTGGAGGAAGTACTCAGATACTTTACTTAAGTAACAAAAGTAACAATACCGCACTGTAAAAATACAAGTACAAGTCCTGCATTCAGACTTCTACTTGAGTAAAAGTACATAACCAGCAAAATGTACTTAAAAGTATAAAAGTAAAAGTCCTCTCTATGCAAAATTTCCCCTTTCAAATTGTTAAATTATGGAGCCTTCAAGGTCCTGAAAGATTTTGTATTTTATACACACAAGTTATTATCATGTGCAACAAAATAATTATTCAATTTTATTTTTAATAATTTTGACCTATTGGTTGGACAAAACAAGCATTGTGAAGGCGTCACTTTGCGCTCTGGGTAATCATTTTCAGAATTTTTACAAACCAAAACAATCAATCGATTAATCAAGAAAATAGTCAGCAGATGAATCCAGAATGAAAGTAATCTATAGTTGCAGTTGGGAGCTGGATGCTAACAGCAGCATTTACTGCTCTATGTGCTCTAGATTCATGAAATAAAACTTCACAAGAGGAAAACTGTGCCATGAATAATACAGTTAAGGTTCATTTGAGTGTGAGAGAAACACTGTGGATGAGGATTGTTTAAATGAAATAACATGCTGCAACAATGAAGTGAAGACTCACTGAAATATGTAATCACAATAAAGTAATAATAAATCTTAGAGGAGCTGTTCAGAGGACAGGCCAACCTTTATTTAACATGGACAGCTTTGATCTGATTACACACATTCACACCTGGAAGCTTCCCAGTGTGCCCCCAGTCTGAGGAGCTCCACTGGAGCAGTTGGGGTGAAGGGTCTCGCTCAAGGGTACTTCAGCCTGTGTTGAATGGAGTGGGGTCAGTGTCTGGGGTCCTCCTGGTCCAAACAGGAAGCAGCATGAAAACACGAAGAGGAATAAAGAGAACTGCAATTAACATCTGTCTCTCAGTCTCATTCTGACAGCTACTCCTTCACCCTGTCCACTCCACCTCCAGTCGTCTATCAGTGTGAAGGGTTAACCATATGAGGGGCTACTCAAACCAGTTTATGTTTTACTTATTTATTAAACTTCACTACCGTTAAATGGGCGCTCAGAATGAAGGAAACATCTGTCTTGCATCATACTTTGGTAACAAAACCTTTGCTACACTTTCCTTACGATGGCTTTGGTACGTCTGGATCCAAATGTGCACATTTCTGTAAATTCAGCAAAAATTTAAAACGCATCCCAACTCTGTCGCTCAGTTTCAGCAATGACAGAGAAAGTGTGTGTGTGCAGGGTTGATATATGTAAAAAATGTACAGCGGTTAACCACATTTGTTTAGTTGTTTAGTAATCTCTGCTGTTATTACAGACATATCTGAGCCAACCTCAGCATCTGGACTCGTGTGACATTTAACCCGCGGTGGTCTGGAGCTCATGGCAAATGGTGTTCATTAAAGGCCGCTAAAAACAGAAATATTAAATAAACAATGATATTAGATTGTTTTTAAAAAAAAACGCCATCATTACCTAAAGCAAGCCACACAACATACTATAGACAAAGGTTCTGTTCCAAGGCTGTATTTTTAGTTATTAGCATTGTTTCAAACACAAATGTCAATGGGATTTTAAATGCGGTTTTCTTACATCAGAACCCAGAAGTTCTGGTTTCACTTCAGGTCTCTGGATTGGTACA
>NTHP01000295.1:638730-660562 GCA_003416845.1 Oplegnathus fasciatus | reverse complement strand
AAATCAAAGCTACAACGTACCTTTATCATCCCAGGAGTTCCTATGTCTCCATACAGGCCCCTCCAGCCTCTGTCACCCTTCTCTCCCTGTGGAAACATCAGATCGCAGCATGTGAAGTGTTACAATTGTACAGTTACGTAAATCAATGCAAATACTGATGACAATGTTGGTGACGGAGAACTCTAAATGTGGAGGACTTCATTATTCAGAAGTGGATATGGATAATTTGTGACTTTTGAAATATATTGCACCCAACGGTTCAAACTGTGATAATCCAAAGAGATGAGAGATTTTCCTTTTAGATGTACATTTGTTGTTTTTTGTTTGTTTGTTTGTTCTTTGTAATGGATGTGCGTGGCAAAAAGTCTTTGTGGGCCAGAGGCTGTCATGTGAACTGCAGAAGTGCAGTTTCTGGGAGGCGAGACATATTCGGGGTTTGGGGGCAGCGATTCAAGCTTAATGTGCTGTTTTGAACACGTGTTTGTATCCTGACTTTTTCCAATGACAAAAGCCGAAATTCTAAAATAATGTCCCGGCTGCTAAAAAACACTTTGCGCTGCAAATTAACGACTCATTTGTTGAGACTTCAAACCAATTTTTCACAACACACAACACTGGAAAAATGACTGCCGATTGGGCGACTCGATGATTATATTTTTTAGTTTAGTTTTCAGGTTCTCAGTTCAGTTTCAGGCTTTCTGTTCAGCAGTTTGCAGGATTTTCTACAAACGTCAGTATGTTGAAACAAGACAAAATACGATGACAACACAGGTGAAACACATCACTGCAGTGAAGGGAAAAAAATACATCTTAATGATGACTGGTCAATGTATGATAGCTGGTGGGTTGATAGACATGCATAGTCTTTCTGTGACCTTTTGACCTGGCTGTCCCATGACTCCTTGTGCTCCGGGTTCTCCCTCTAGACCCATCACACCAGGTTGGCCCTAAAATACACATTACACACAGTTTGGCTCAGCAGAACTTCTGCTGCCATCTGTCTAAAAACAGCATTTTGCAGAGACGACCTCCATGCTTACACAGTTGCACAAACAGCAAGATGGGGTTAAATGAATATGAGTGTGTTACACTGTACCTTGGGTCCTCTGGGTCCTCTGCAGCCCTTTAAACATAAACACCATTAAAGTGTACTCTATAGTGCTAATAAACATAATAAAAAACACAGCTATCATGTGAAAACTGTTACAGTGAAGGAATAGGTACAGTATATCACTATTTTACACACACAAATCATTACATTTCTTGTTTTATGGTCCCAAAAAGAACCAGAATTCAAAGCAGAAATCTGTCGTACCTTTTCCCCTTTCGGTCCCGTGATGTGTTCTGTTAGATCAACCTGAGGAGTTAAAGGCAAATCGGCATGATTTAGTTTTAGGTCATGCACATGTTTCACTCACGGACACATTTAGATTTTTTAGAACTGGTTTGTTAACGCATTTCAAATGTAAAGCTTGTGTGTGTGTGTATGTGTGTGTGTGATCACCATCAGCTCTGCTTTCCGTTTGACTGTAGGAAACAGAGGTGGAGGAGGAGGAGGAGGGATGAAGGGTTCACATTTCCGAGCTGACCCCCTGCTGTCTCTGCTAGATAGTAATCCTACACAGACAGACAGACGCGACACATTTTCTGAAACTCTGAAGTGACCCATTAATGATCCTCAAAGCTTTTGCATCGGTCATGTTAGTCGCTGTCTGTTAGATGACAGTTTTGAGCAACATCAGTGTTGAACATTGATTAGTTGTGACGATGTTTCACACCCTTTAGCCGTGCACAGGCCCTTTGCTGGTCCACAATCATGATATATAATTACTGCATAACGTGGACACATCCAGTTCACAATTTAGAAAAATAATAAAACAAGAAGACAACTGCTCTCTCTTGTCCAAATTCCCTGTGTGAGTAGACAGAGTGATGATATGTGGATAACAGGAAAAATGAGGAAGCTGGAGTTGAAGTTGAATAATCAGCATGCACGTTTGGTAATCCCCTTTTACCGCCATTACTCCCCCATCAGCAAGGAAAATCTCTACACAATCTGTCAAGTAAATAAAGTAAAGAAAGTTACAGCTGCACCTGGCTCGGACGGTCTGGTTGCCTCTCATGTTTGTACTTACTGGTTGTGACAGAGGGAGCAACCGGCTGGAGGCCACTGAGCAAGGCAGTCCATCCCAAAACCAGCTGAGTCAGCATCTCCTCTCTTCCTGCAACAACAACTGTATGTTAAAAAGTGCATACAGTACATCTACATAATATAATAGATAACATGAATATTTGCATGTATAATTAACAGATTTATCTTAAGGAACACCCACCTCAACTTCATACGTATAACCACTCCTGATACATGTAAACAAACCTTGGTGGATGTAGGATTTATCATCTCTCACTGCATACAGTTGTGCTTATGCATGCTTGATAAATGCCAACGTGTTTGTGCAATGGGGAGTTCTTTCAAACAGATTTAGAACTTCTGTCTTTCAGTGCAATGTAAGTTTTATTACCTGCACTGCAAAACAAAGTCTCCTATTCAATCTTTTAAACTAAAATTGTTCTTGTGACAAGTAAAATCCTGTAAGTCTGCGGTGGGGAGGAGATAATGTCACCGACTTCCGATGCAGTTTCACCTGTTAACAGTTTATAGATTTCAGAATTTCAGAAAACTTATTTATTCTGAAAGAAGGCAGAAGGAGACTGATCACTCCACTGTTAGTCCTCACGTCAACTGATTCACATTGAATTTACAATAAATGTCGACAGCCAAAGAAAATTAACTTACTTCTGTTCAGAAAATTACAAAATCAGCCTCAAGAATAGAAAACAGGCTAATGAAAGATGTGTGTTACAATCACATGATTCCTTTTCTGAATTATCTATAAAATATGTGAATGTTTGGAAACCTGCTAAGCCACTCAAAAAGATGATGGTGCATCTAAAGATTTGTATCCAGATACATTTTACTGTTTTATTTTCCCTTTGAGTCATGAGTGCTGACTCTGGCACAGACGCCGATGCGTCTTCATAGTTCAGGTATCAGAGGAGGTTAAGATGGCTCAGTGTGTTGACATGCATTGTAATCTGTGTTGTGTGTCTTACCTCGCTGTCGTCTCCTCCTCACAGCGCTGTGTGCACGCTCTCGTCCTGCGGTGGAGATGTCTGTTTGAGCTGCTTCTCCTCCTGGTCCTCGTCCAGCAGAGCTGGAGTCCAATCTGCTAAGCTTGCACGCTGAGGCCGACTTATCTCAATAAACTGTGGAAATGCAACGCAGCCTCTGGCAGCGCCCTGCAGAAATAATCAGATAATTACTTACACACTGAGCCAAAGAGAAGCCTGCTTATCAGGCCGTGCTGGAGGGGATGAAACAGTGAAAGGAGTCAGTGGCACCGTCTGTCATATTGTATTATATTATCATTACTGTATTTCCATTTACATTCTAGGCTTTTAGCCAAGTTCCTCACAGTGATCATATAACTTAATCTAACTCCATAAACCGAACCGATGCTCTGGTTCAGACAGACCTTACAGTAAGGTCAACAAAAGCTACGACAAGCTACTGGGACAAAAAAGGTCAAAGGTCAGTGCCACATCTAAATATGTGGTGGTTCATCATGTTATATCACCGTGTTAATTGTTGAAAGAAATACGGTTCAGGTGATAAAAACAGTAAAATACCTAGAAAAATATTGTTCACTTCACATATCTCATACAAATCACGAGTAACCGGCAGAGAATCTAGTTTTTTCTCTCACCTTGCTGCAGTGATGTAAAGTGGACTTCAGGGTGTCAGTACACCGTGACATCACTGTTGGAAGTGGTAGGAGGTGCAGCAAGATGCACTCACAAACCCGACCGACACAGTGGCCGTTTGAGCTGGTTGGATGCGATTTCCATTTCACCGAACTCCGCACACAAAACGCCACGTCGCTCATGACAACTTGAATTCATGGCTCCATGCGGCAAGCTGACAAAATACCACATGTACCAACAGAAGTGTAAACAAGACAGACTAATACAAACTCATTTTACATGGCTCATAGTGGCTGAATCCAAACGGAAAATATACTGTGGGTTAAAGTTTCCTCCAGATAACAACATCTTAATCTGTCAAGTGACTGAAAATATTACATACAATTATGTCTGATGACATCGGCAGTACTGTGAACGAGGTAGCTTACCCAGATATGAACAAAACATTTCTAAATATTGAACAGCAACAGAATATTATAATTAAAACACATTCTGTTGTACTGTAAGTTACTGAATGTTGCACAGATGATGATGTCCTCCAGAGTGACTTCTCGCATTCGACAACTCTTTAGACTTTTTAGTATGAAATTTCCTTTTTTACGATCACTCCACTACAGCTCAACAAGGAGACACTGTCCAGGAAAACACAAAGAGGGAACTTCATACTTCAGAAGATTCAACTACCTCAGACTGTCGGAGCCTCATATCATCGTCAGATAAACTTTTGAATACATTTTTGCACAGACTGAAGAACCAACACCTGCAGGGGGAAATACCGACTGAATACAAACATTTAATTTGCTTGTGGTCATCACCGTGTATATAGTCTACAGCAGCCTTTCAAGAGTATTTCAAAAGTCTGGTTAAAAACACCTGAACTGTTGAGCTCCATTACATACCACTTGCACAGCCCACCTGTCTATGTAAGATGAAACATGGTTATCTCGTCTTTAAAATACAACATTTTAAAGGGATTTATGCATTACACATATATTGGTATATCAATGTCCGTTAAAATGTTTGTTGCAAAAGAATGCACCCAAATCATCAAATCTGTTTCCTCTAAGGTGTTGGCTGTGTGGGTGGTCACCTTACGTGCAAAATTGTATGATGTACGCAAGACGAACAAAAAGCTTACAAATGTAATTGCGCATTAAAAAAAATAATTTTCAGTTCTGTCTTTTATTGAAGTATTTAAAACCACAAATAAAGACTGAAGACTGTCTACTACCATCTACAGTACGCTTCACAACTTTAAAAATGCTTTGATGTTAAAGTGAAACGACAGAAAAAGGTTTACAAACCAAGAAATCCTACAAAATGTACAAGAACACTGATGAGTTGAATTGTAAACAGCCTAAAAAACCGGCACATGGAGAGGAGTGAAGTGATGAGAGAAAGCATATGTACAAAATTAAAAAAGGTGTCAACAGCATGTAGAGAAAAAAAAGTGTTATTTTTCTTCAACATACATTCGTAGTCTTACATCAGTCCTTTATTACAAAGTCTACAGAGGATAGTAAGAAAATACCATCCGTGGTGAGACTATAACTATCAAAAATCACTTTCTTCTTTTGACACAGCTTAAAAAGTCTGGCTGTGCTTCCCTTTGAGTGTTTCTTAAAATCGTATAAACTACACAACAGCTTAAGCTAGAAATGAAAAACAAAGTGCTGCTAGCATTTATTAAAAAACACAAGCAAAAAAAAAAATCAAAGGTGAGACGAGGCCACGGCATTCTCAGTTAAAACCATAAAATCCTTCTTAGTAAAAAATCTGTTGATTTCACACGTCTATCTCACAAGGCCTGGGTGGATAAAAGAAAATGTTATCTGTTGCTGCAGATTCCTCTCGAACAGATCAGTCTCTTTATGTGTCTTTTAACGCCTGTACAGCGGTTTGATCCAGCGGAAGCAGTAGTCTGTTCAGGGTTTGCTTTCTGTCTGGCAGAGGCGTGTCTGCAGCTCGACTACCACACGCCTCATCATGCCTCCCAACTGATCGTGCATCTGAACGAGCTGCTGTGGTGAGCAGCAACTCAGTTCTAACGGAGTCACCCTGCAGGTCAGGGCCTCCACCTCTGACAACAGTCCTTCAGGGTGCAGCTGTCCTTCAGGTCGCTGTTGTCCGGCCGGCGTGTCAGGTGTCTGATTCCCAGAGACGTCTTGCTCCGGCCTCCCATCTGCAGGAACAGGCTCGTCCACCAGCTCTGTTGCTGCAAATAGAAAGATGACGTTATTTACATACTTGAGGAAAAGGTCGGCATTTTGAGAAATACGCTTATCCGGATCAATATCACTTTTATGTCCATACGGTAAATATGAAGCTACAGAAAGGAGACGGTTAGCTTAGCATAAAGACAGGAAACAAAGGGAAACAGCTAGCCTGGCTCGGTCGAAAGGTAACAAAATCCTCAAAAGATCAAGCTAGAACCGAAGTGTAAAAACGTCATGTGCTGGATTATTTCTTGGCTGCGACCAGCTGCCAGTCAAGAAATAGTCCTGCACAACGTTTCTAAGATCTGACGTGTTAATAGTGAGCTTTACAGGTGCTGGTACAGTAGGTGGGTTTTGTTACCTTTGGACAGAGCAGCGCTAACAGTTTCCCCTGATTTCAGACTTCATGTTAAACTGAGTTAAGTGGCTGCACCTTTATTTTTACTGTAAAGATATGAGTGTGTGATGTTCTCATCTAACTCGCTGAAAGAAAGCAAGTAAGCATATTTCCCAAAATGTCTAAAGCTACTGCTTTAACCTTTAATCTAAGCAAAATCATGGGTGAAATGTAGATTTGCACACAAAGTCTGAGATAATAAATGTATTTCAAGATTGATTTCCAATTTCAGTCACAGTACAGCACCCAAGTGGCACCGAATTTGGTGGAATTTTTGTGGCCGAGCGAGCCTCGTTACCCAGAGTCTCGCCTGAGATCTTATCCTCGTCGTCCTGGTTTTGAGGAGCGCTGGTCTCCTCCAGTTCAGAGGTCATCATCTCCATTTCATCAAAACTCTTCAACTCATCACCACCTCGTCCTTTACGCTAGAAGAGAATTGTTCAGATGTCAAATACCAGTATTTCATATACACTTCTGTAACGTTTATGTTGTCATTTATGTTTGTGCTGTGTGATCTCAATCCTGTTGCAGCCCTCCGTCCCCTGGCATACCTGTTGTTCGTAGATTTTAAGAGCCTTTTTGACATTGGAGATCTTTGGAGAGCGAATTGGCAGAGTCTTGATTTCACTGGGAGTGAGAGCACTGAGGTCGCCGACCGTTTTGATGTTTCTGGCTCGAACAAGCTGCCCAAAGCCGCGAGACCTATGAGGGGANNAAAAGGATAAATATTTGACCCAATGACAAAACATTTTCCTTTCATTAACCCTGTGCTGTACTCACCACATGTTGGAGGAGATCTGAGGCAGCACAGCTTCAACAGGTGTAGAGCAGTCCACCAGGGCAGGGTAGATACAGTCTCTGGAGACAGGCCGTGGCTCTTGGCTCATTTCAGAAATCTGGAAACAAGGTTTTCATCTACCATTAGCACCAATAGCCTCCAACTAGGAACCAAACTAAATCAATTAAAAGCTGCACTAATCAATATTTCTATATTAAAACTGAATCAAAAGAACACAGTGAAGGGCGTTTGCAATGATGCACCCACAGAGAATTATCATCAAACTCTGCAGCTCTTTAGCCGCCCACAGCGCTTTTCATTTGTGTGCATACCAGGCATTTCTTGGAGCTCCTGTAACCTGGACTGTGCAGATTTCTGGGACTAAAGATCAGCAAGCCCTTTGTTGGAGTAGTGACATACTAGAATGAGGAGCAGAAGGGCGTCATGTCAGATTAAAGCAAATCATTTGCTAAAGAAAAAGATCTGATGCATGTGGATAAGAAATACTGTAATCAAGAACCTTGCTGGTCTCATTCATACCTTCGGCTGTGGGATACTGCTAACTTTGGATCTCCTGGGGGAGCTGGTTCTGATAGCAGGGCTGCGACGATCAATGTCGTCTGCTATTTCCTGCTGTTGGATTGGATCAGCAAAAGACACTCGCCTGGACTGCGAAGGTAAAAGGAGGAAATAACGTTACTTTCTCCCACATTACAAATACAAGCTCAGATTTTTATGGTGAAGCAAGTGCGTTGTCACTTACTTTGACGAGAGGTGAGGGAGTCTCATCCTCTAGTGGTCTCTTCTGGCCCTTCTTAAGAATACTGGTGGATGGGGAGGCTGAAGGAGACCAGGTTCCTCTGGTCCTGCCACTGTTGGGGCTTTGGCCGACATCTGGCCCCATTACAGCCTCCAGGTCCTTCTGCTTCGCCGGAGAACCCTGAAAAACATCTTTGCTCGTCGATTCTGATAAGCCTGTAGCGTTGCAAACATCAGCCAGAGCAGCATCCAAATTTACGACCACATCTTTCTCGGTGTTGGCGGTCTGAGTTTCCTCTTCATCCCGACACTCCACAATCTGGGTTTTGCTGTCGTTATCGCTCTCCTGTAGAGGTGTGATGTCGTCAGCGGCACTGGCCTCCGTGGACTGGTTTGTTGATTTGCCTTCTTTAATGAAGGCAGACTCTTCCTCGTCCTCCTCCTTTGAAAAATCATCCGTGACATTTGGACACTCCATCTGGTTTTGTCCAAAAGAGGTACTGTGGCTGTCTTCAGCTGCGTCCTCCACTGAAACAACTGGATGTTCTTGGTGGTTTGAGTCTGAATCATCATTTTGTTTTTCTGTAACACTGTCACCAGCCTCTGAAACTTGTTCAGCTTTCTCCAAGGCCTGCAGCTTCTCTGTTGTCTCATCAGGGGGCGCCAGTGTGTCCACAGCAGATAACGCAGACGGGTCACAGGGCAATTTTTCCTGAGTCTGTTCAGTACTGGTCCCAACTGAATCAAGCATTTCAGCAGATTGCAAGTCCCCGGTGTCACTTTCTTGTGAAGAGGAATTATCAATGTTTGTTTCAGAGTCTGTTTGTCTTTGCTCCTCCTTGTGAGGTGACACGCTGAGCGACTCGCTCTGTGTGTTGTCGGCCTCGGTTTTCTCTACAACAGCATCGACCTGTACCTCCATTGGTGATTCTTCGTTACTCTGCTTCTCAATATCATGTGTAACCTGGAGTGATTCAGAACCCTGCAAATCTTGGGTTTCCTGCGAATCCTCCACATGTGTTGTATTTTTAGTTTCCATGCTTTGTGTATCTGCCTTTTGAGAAGTATCAGAATCTTCCTTTATCATATCTTTGTTAGTTTTGCCTTCTTTTGATTCAAGGGTGAGAGGACTTTGAAGAGACGCTCGAGGTTTCCTCCCTCTCTTTTTGGGCATAGGGGAATTTTCTCTGGCCTCAGAGGTCTCAGACTCTGAGGACTCGACACTGGCTACTAACGCTTGAGAAGATCTTCGTCTCGAGTATCTGCCCCTACCTTGGGAGGACTCTGTTGATCCTGCAATATCTAATGACTGAGAACTCTCTGGGGTTGAGCTTGGACTTTGTTTTGACTGCTCCTCTTGTACCTTGCTCCTTCTGGTCCTACCTCCGATTCTGGCCTCTGCCTGACCGACAGCTGACAATGTCGCCTGAGAACTGGACCTTCTCTGCCTTACTGAATCCTTATTTTCACTTTTATCATCAGACTCTGATGCCTTGCTTCTTCTGGACCTACGCAGAGACTGGCTATCAGAAGATGAGGGTGTGATAACTTGAGAGTCCTCTTGACTAAGGTTGTCATCTGTACCTTCTCTTGTCTTGTCTTTAATTTCTGATTCACTCGCTGTCTTGTTTGCTGTGCTTGTTCCATCTTGGGACTCATTAGTTGGCGAAGCAGCAACTATCTGAGAATCTCCCTTTTCGGTCTTTTCTATAAGCTCAAACTCTTGGGATTGGCCACCAGTTTGAGCAGAAGGTGTGACCATTTCGGAATCTTTCTTTAGGTTATCTCCATCTTTTTCAGCCTCTTCTACAAGGTCACACTCTTGGGATTTGCTAACAGTTTGAGGAGAACTGACGATTAGAGAATCCCTCTTTAGCTTATCTCCATCTTTTTCGGTCTGTTCTACATGCTCAAATTCTGGGGATTTGCCACCAGTTTGAGGCGAAGGACTGATCATTTGAGAATCTTTCTTTGGCTTATCATCATCATCCTTTTCGACAAGCTCATGTGTGGCAGTTTGGCTGGACTCTTCTTTGTCAGGCAAAACCTTTTTCTTCATTCTACCTTCCTCCTTGGTCTCCAGTGAGGATTTGCTCCGCCGACTGTGCCTTCCCTGTGACTGACTTTCATAATCAGACTGAGTGTCTGACCGCAGCTCAGTCTGGCTGGACTCATGCTCCCTGGTGCTTCTCCTTCTGGGTTCAGGTTTATCAAGGAACTCTTCTGAATTGCTGTAGAGTTTGATCTTCTTGTGTGCTCTACCCTGGGAGTTGGTTTGGCTTGACTCACTCTTGTCTCTCTGAGCCCTCGTTCGTGACCTGTGACCACTGTCCTCCTCAGCAGCCTGCTTACTTCTCGTGTTTGGTCGGCTTTGCGTTGAGCTCGACTTTGGAGACTCACTTTTAGGTTCCTCTCCAGACCGTCTCCTTTTGAAGTTCGTGTATTTTTCTTCCCGGTCTTCAGGGTCCTCTCCAGGCAGCTGGGGTCTGACTCTGTAGCGCCCAGACCGTCTGGGTTCGCCTGGAGACATTTGGGTCACAGAGGATTGAGAGTCATCCAGAGTAGGTTCAGAATCCTCTTCCTGGCTTGAGGGTTTCATTTCCTCTAATGTGGAAGCCATTTTTGTACTCTCCTTGCCCTCCACTTCAGTCTGGGTGTCCGGGATAACATCTTCGTCCTCTGTTGTGTCACTGGGAAGTCTGTCAGTCAGCCTTACTGGCTCACTTTTCGTCCCAGAGTCTTTTGGCCTTCGAGGGGACTCCAGGGCATCATTCACAGGACACTGCGGGTTCACTTTTCCTGTCTGAGTGGACTGAGAATCCTGAGAGTTTGGACCAGTGGATGTCCGGGAAGCCCGAGAGGACGATATCTTCTTGGTGTTTGAGCGTTCTTGGCTATTGGAGGTCTTTATGAGGGGGCCTGTGAAAGTGGATGCACTGCTGGGACTGGCAGGCTTTCCCTCAGCATACTTCTCCAGAGTGATAAAGGACTGACGACGACTGTTGAGTTTCTGGGGAGTCCCTGAGACCAAATCTGAAGAGCCAGAGATGTTAGGACTTGTACCTTCTTTAGACTGCATATCCACATTTTCTGCGCCATCATCACTCTTGGCATCATCCTCCATAGAAACATCTGCTGACTCGGGGATCATCTCTTCCTGCTTGTTTTTTGTCATGTTTTCTACTGCTTTTGGGCTGGCATAGTCTTGAGTCTCTGTTGTTAGAACTTCAGGGTCTTCCTCATTCTCCACAGCTTCCTGAGGAACCTGAAAGAAACCAAATGCAAGTAACTACGTCTGTCTGCAAAGATATATAGAAAGACGTTAGGTCAGGGAAAACATGCTTTGTAAGTGTGAATTTGTAGAAAAGTTCGGCGAACTGTAAAAATTACACCATGCATGTAAATGGATAAATATGTTTGAAAGCATTACTGAATGCTACTTCATACATTTTCAGTTATATCGATTATTATAGAAGATGATTTCTACTGTCTTTGAACCAGGGACTAGTCTCAAGTGCCATTCAAATCCTACCAATGTAATCAGTCATTTAAAAAGTAATTTAAAACAAGAGTGGGGTGAGTTACCTCATCACAGACAAACTTCATAAACATGTTAATGTTGATAATTCAATGTTTTTTTCATGCACTGTAAGAGTAGATGGGAGCTACTGCAATTAATTACAAAATTGTGTAACGTAACGATCACCCCCCCATCTGATCTGGATGCCTCCTGGACGCCTCATGAGGGGGGGGTGTAATTCTGGGCATGTCTGACTGTGAGAAGACTCTGGAGCAGACCCAGAACATATTGGAGAGATTACACATCTGGCTTGGGACAGCTAAGAATCCCCCCCCCCAGGAAGAGCTGGAGGGCACGGTTGGTTTGCCTGCTGCCACACCAACCCCGACCCAAAACAAGCACCGGAAATTGATAGATGGATGACTTTAAGTATTTCGCTATTTTTATGGATAAACAGTTTTTAACCTGGAGGTGTTAATGAATTTAACACTGAAACTCCAGTTGCAGTTAGTTCCAAAATCCGTGTGGGCTGTGTTGGCAATAAAGTAACAACGTACAAGGAGTTTGTTTTATTCATACTCGCTTTGGCAGAATGAAAAACAAGCCCCCAGTGGAGTCTTTCCAGGCAGTGTTGATTTTTTGGGAGGGGGTGTGTGTTTCATTACCTTGCCAGGAGCCTCTGTGGTAACCTTGTCAGCTTGTTCAGTTGGCAGTTTGTCCCTGTGGAAAAAAAATGGTTTATTATATGAATGGAGTGTTTTCATGAGAGAGCAGGGATCTATCCTGATTCTGGTAGCAGATGCTCAGAACTTACAAAGAGTCTTCTTGGCTCTGTGTGTACTGGGTGAAAACCGTTGTATCCAGAGAAGCATCAAGGTTGTTGTACATGGCAGGGATGTCAACCCTGTGCCAAAGAAAATATTAGCTCTACACAAGACTGACAACATGGACACTTTAAATATAATAGTAGTATATAGTATTTTAATAGTATTTTATAAACGCCACTGACCTTTTAGTCCTTTTCACCTCCTTCTGGTGCTCCGTCAGAACTCGCTCCTTCGTCTCAGGAGGAATAAAGACAAAGTCGATGGAGGCTTCTTCCTCCAAAATCTCTCTGCGAGGAGGCCTGAGAGAGCCAAAGTCCAGCTTTGTCTGTTGAAGGGAACACAATGGGAACCAGATGCACAATGGTGGGATGATGAGCAATTAAAAAAACAAAGGAAAAAAACAAACAAGTCAAAAATATATAACAGCTGTAACCCTGTCCAGGCATGGTGACAAAATCCCATCTTACTTAAACATTACATAAACAAGATGAATATCTTTTGCAGCAGTCTTTTTTAAAGAAAAAAAACACCCATGTTGTCAGTGATAAAACAGCTGGCACAGCAATTTAAAAACAAAAATTAAAAAGAAAACACTGCACGTCCCTCACGAAACATGGTCTGGTCTCAGTCTAAACTTACAGAAACTGGCTTGGAGGTCTTCGTGGAGCTCCTGTCCTTCAGCTCAGCAGCCTTTCCCAGCAGCGAGTCCCTCTTCCCCACAGATGAAACCGGCATTCCACTGAGCTTGGTCTCCAACTGAGAACTCTCACTCTGAAGACACAAACAAGATCAGCCACAAATAACAACAACAACGAAAGTAGAGAGGATGGTGAATATAGCTGAGTTCACAACATTTAAGTAAAAACAACTCACTGAGTACTGTGCACTGAGCTCATCGGGAACACTGACAACCTCAAAGCCAGGAAGGATGATGGGGGTCTTCTGCTTCACTTGGCTCAATATTGGTCTGTGTAAAGAAAATGGCAACATCGATAAGACTGCTGTCAGCCACCTAAATGTATCTAATTTCTTCCATTGTTTGTTCGGTCATAAAACAAACACGGTTTTATTGTTGCATTCCCATTATAGCGGTATGTTACCGTCATGATTTTAGAGACAGACATCAAGAAAAAACTTTAAGGTCAATGAAATCGCTCCTTCATTTTACCTCCTACCACTGTGATGAACACGTTAAAGATGCAGTCATCTTCCTCAGAATTAATACACATACATACTTCTCGTCATTACATATGACCCTAAGATTTTCACCTGATCTCATCGGGGTAAGTGAGGCCGACTGAGTTGGCGAAGGTGGAGTTCCAGAACTGGGCGACTGAGGTGCGGAGCTGCTTGTTCTTGTGAGGAAACAACACACAGAGCAGAGGAGAAAGCAGAGCCAGGAGTTCGTCATCATACGGCAAAGTAGAGCGGGTCTGCAGGCAGCCGAGCACCTCACCGAGAAGCTTCTCCAACTGCAGGAGAAGGGGGGGAAAAAAGAGTTACTGCTTAATACTTAAAAAAATAAAAATAGTGAATAAAACTGTGTACCCATTTGACAAAGAACCCACCTTTCCCAGAAGCGGCGAGGTGAATTTGGGCGGCTCACTGGCTGCTTGTTTGTAGAAGAGGGTAAGAGGTTGAATCAGAGAAGTCAGGGCTTCCTTGACAGTGTTGGCGAGAACGAGGTTGGTGAAGAGAGCAGACAGGATGGAGACCAGGGCCAATCCTGTGGCTTCAGAGGGAGCCTCAGGGCCCTCCAGATAAACCTCTAGACATTGAACCAGCAGGGACTGGAAGGTGGACAGATTCCCCAGGACCTTATTCCTCTTTTTCATCCAGTTGACTGGAGTGTGAGGAGCTGGAAGGAACAAAGTGTGAAAAAAGTGAAGTCTCCATTTTATGTAAATGTGAAGACTGAAATCAGGTTAGCTTAAGTTCTCTTACACTTCAGCTTTTGCTGAAACTGAGGCGTGTACGGCGAGAAATCCACACACTCCACCATGACTTGGAGGATACTGGCAACAGCATTTAATGTTGAAGGAACCTGGAGGATCAGACAGCATCAATACGTCAAACCAGGGTTGGTTTCAAAACAAATGAAAACAAACATTTTCACCACTTTTAAGTGTAGCTGATTTTAATTTCTCTAATCATGTTTTGATGAATCAGTTTCCAATTTTAAAATAAAACTTTATTATTCTGAAAACCCTTTAATGTGAGGATGAATTTCAAACTTAAAAGCAAATTCTGAAAATGACAAATTGTGAGAAATGGAATCCAATTGGTTAATTTCTCCTTGCAGCTACAATTTTCTTTCTTTTCCATCATAATTGCTGAACTTTTTCAGGGACCACCGCTGGAAAATAAATGTTTTAGATGTTTACATATCATCGTAGGTTTTGCTTCACCATGATGGCAGTTCCTCTCCTCCACTCACCATCAGGGCATCTCTATCTATTGCAGCCGTCATCTTCGCACAGAGCTCCTCGCAGCAGATGTTCTCCTCAGCTGTGACCACCAGCGCAGAGCAGCGGGCGAACACTGTGTACAGCTTGGACCACGTAGACAGCATCGACTTCTGGGCCGCCTGAACAAAATACAGGGATCAGAATCAGGTCATTCCCTTTGGTCAAAGTAAAAACAGGGTTTTGGACAGTGGTTGAAAGTATTCTTCAGATAAACAGACCTGCTGTAGCAGTGTGTCATCTAGTAGGTGAGTAATGGGGAACAACAAGGCAGAGTGCATGGCACTAAAGTTGTGCTCCAGAGCGTCACCTTGGTTGACTTCATTAGACTGTAAAGAAGAAGTGATTGAAAACGTTACTCGTCTGAGATTAAATTCATTTAGTGCTCTGCTGGCATGCTCACTGAGCAACGCTGTCAGAGGAAAAACATGACTCTGCAGTAAGAACCTGTGATCGCTTCTCTTACGATCACAATCACATCAAGTTCAGTGATTGTAATCACATCCTTCCCAGAAAATGAAGTTATTTCTACCTTATTTCAGGTCAAAAAAATATCATTTTTCATCTCACTTTTCCTTCTCGATCGTGAAATATTATTTAGTTACAGAATACATCTTATATTTTGTGTAAAAGTTCATGCTGAAAGAATAGACTGAAGTGATAAATTGAAATAAATAATGAAAATCCGTCACCATTAATCAGCAAAAACTGCAAGATGTTGTTAAACGGATGCAAAGAGACTTTCATACCACTAATTTAAACTGCTGGTTGCTGATTTTGTTTGTGCCGTTTGGTGGTATACTTCTAAATATGCTGCACATTAGAAGTAGGGTCGAGTGGGTTTATTTAAATTGTATTCCCTGTATTTCCTCCAAACTGGAATGCCAAATTGATTGCCCTCGTCATCACCAGCTTCTCTTTATACCTCAGGGATCAGTTGTTGCTGAAGGTTCATATCGTCCACACTGATCCATTAACAATGTTTTCTTTGATTGGCCATGATACCAAACTTGACGATCGGCTCGAGTAAGACCAGAATCCAAACTAAAACTTAAGATATTCATCAACTATCTCCACCCCACTTCACCTTAATCCGATTGTGTCCTCCACTTCTTGCTGACACAGTCAAGCTAACTCTCAAAGCATCTCGCTACTATGAGTTTTATACATATTAATATAGCCACTAAATAACAACACTGGTGATCAATCCCACTCCCATGAGTGATGCCGCTGCTTCGCTGCCTACCTGTGTGATGGTGTCAGTGAGCGGGCTGACCATCACACTCCACATCCTCCACAGCTGCTCCTTGTTCTGCAGAGACGCAGCGCTGCGTTTGATGGCACCCAGCACCGCCTCCCCAAACGCCAGGGGGGAAGTGGGGCCCGACAAACCGCAGGCCACCAGGGTCTGAAGGCACTGAAAAAACCTGCAGACAGAAAGACATCAAGCAACACAAAATCTAACTTTTAAAAATCAATAGAACTGATCAAAATCTGCTTTTTTAAATCAGAAAAACTACACTGTTGTGTATTGGTGGATTAATTCAACCTCATCCTGCAGTTTACCTTTGCACTACCAGAGGGCGCCACACCATGACAACAACTCTCTACCCAGGTTAAGTAATGTATTTATGTGTTATATTAATGGGTATATTAAACATGACTATTGTTTTTGAGATTAATTGAGTGATGACATTTAAAAGTGCTTAGACAATTAGCTATGTAATCATGACAACTACACTAAATCATGACGGGCACCAGGCTTCAGTCTGAAATTTAGTCATGAGGTGAAAATATTTGGGAAACTGTAAAAACCACATTAGCAGGCCGTTCAAAAGGACTTCATTTGTAACCATGGTAAGCCTTACTTACCTTGCAGCCACTTAACTGCTAGTAACCATAGTAACAACTTATGCCTCACACTACATTACCAGGTAATACAGTGGATGAATATGTGAAGCCTTGAAGGCAAGCATGGATCTTTTTTGCTTTGGTTTAGACTGAGACCAAACCAAACTACAGATCTGAGGACAGATTAAACTGACATCTTACATAAATAAATAATAAACATTAGACCCACCTCTCGTCCTCGATGTAGGCTGGGAGCATGCTGCTGTTGTAGAGGAGCAGAATGAGGAAGAGAGCCGGTGTTCCCTGAGGAATGAAATACAAAGTTTAACCAATTCTCTTTAAGAGCATATCCATGAATACTGAGCATGAATATGTGCTAAAAGGTGGACCACGAAGCACTCACATTCAGCACGTCCATCTTGCCCACTTGATAGGAGGCAGAGCCAAGAACTCTCTGGGGAATACCTTTCACTGTGGCCTCAAACAGAATCTGGAGGTGAAAGACGGTCAAACAGATATTTGAATTTTGGTTATTTTACCTTCAACAACTTCTAAAAACTGCATGTGCAATTCAAAGATATTCAAATCACAGTCAGTTTAAAGCCAGTCGAGGAGGCAGAGTCACTGAAACTGTAAATTAATAAAGAAACGGTCACCAAAAGTTGAAAAACTGTCCAAAATAGATGAAAAAAAAAAAAATCTGTCGGCTAAACAAAATGACATTTGAGAGGCAGGTTTTGAACAGTCTCTACAGACCTGTAAGATTTTTTTATATTAAAATTATTCAACACTACCTGTTGGTAATGTGATGTGAAAATGCCTGTTCTGAAGTTTTATAATCCTCTTTGTGTTTTCTTATTGTGTTTCTGCCAACTTTGTTTTTTCTACTTTGTGTTTTTCAAAGTCACAATGAAACAGAACTACAAAATATGACTTTTGAATGAGGCGATATATGAACCAATACATTTATTCTGTGTGTACCTACAGTGAGTAAGGTGCATGAAAGATGAGGCGGGGTACATCAGACTTGAAGGTTTTTGATCTCTTGGTCTTACCAGGACTTTGTCTGCAGGCACAGCTTCTGAGGTGACGATGCTCTGCAGAGCCTGAAGCATCAGTGTCAGCACCTCACAGCCCTGACGATCCTTCTTACTGCCTACTGAAAGCCAGAGACGAGACGAAAACACACAAAAACACATCAGCAGAACGTCAAACACAAACTAGTTTTTATTTTTTTTATCTACTTTGCTTGAGAGTCGGAAATGTGTCTAATTTAAGAGAAGAGGGTCATCATCGGGGACAGACCCCTCAGTGTTTTTTTCTCTTCACAGCAGTCCAGACCATAAAGGCTCTAAACGCTCCGACTTAAACTGATGACAGTGAGAGTGGGTTGGGCAGGAGATGAGGACGAGGTCTCGCTGGTCCTCCTCCCAAATGACAGAGCCCAGACCCAATCAGAGTGCTCTATGTGGAGCCACGAGGTGGGAACCACAGCTTTAAGATCCCACCCTGCTGAGCAGCAGCCACAATAACAGTTGAAATGTTATCTACTAAGACAAAGCAGCGGGAATATCATTCACGAGGACCAATTTTATTTGTCCCTTCAATTCATAGCAGGAATTTGCAAGTAATCATGGTTTGTCCCGTCAGTTCTGCAACCAAATGTAATAAAAGTCACAAGACACGGCAATCAATAAACAAATAAAAGCTTTTTTGTGTTTACTGCACAACAAAAGTGTAAAATGCTGACAAAGAAAAGTAACAAACAGGGGCTTTCTGTGCTTAAGCAGCTTTTCTAAGTTCTCCAATTACAAACATATTTTCACAAACATACTGCAAACCTGAATGAGTCCAACTCTACAACTACCTTTGGAGTCCTGATAAGGTGCTTACAAAGAAGCAACATCCCATAATTGTGCATGCTTAGCGACTGGACCGGAGAGCAGAACAGATAAAACTGTTTGCATTTGATGAAAAAAAATGAAACAAATGAGTTCAACATGAATACTGCTCTCCACATCACATGTAAGCAATTCAGACTTACTTTTCAATCAAGACGACTTAACATCCAAATACTTACCAGATTCTATAGTTAAGTTGACAAACCGGACAAGACTCGTCCATATGACAGCCAAGAGAGGCTCTGCAGGAGGAGCAGAAGAGATGGAGCAGTTATGGAACGTGGTTAAATCTGAGAACATGCACTGCAATAACTTTTACTGTCAAACCTGATTTAAATGCAGCTGATCAGCAATCAGTAACCTTATTTTTGAAACCAAGGCTTGCACGTTTTAAATCACACAAGACGACACAAGTTGCAGTCTGACTTTGAACATAATTGGTTAGGATACAGGAAGAAGTGGCAATGAGTAAAGAGGTTTCCTCTCATCCCTCTGCAGTGCTGTCAGAAAGATACTTTGCCTGCCTGATCTCTTTGTTGGGAACATGCACTCTTGGGGGGGAAAAAAAAGTTTCTCTAACCCCTTATCCTGAAAACCTCCCTGGACTGTATTTCATTGTCTTACAGGTACCTTAAACAACACGCCCAACACAGGCCCCTGCATTGTTTTAACGCAGGGCTGATTTTGTTCTGCACTCCCGCTAAGAAATGAAGTTACTGCAGAAAACCAACAACAACCAGGTTACTTGCGTGCATGTAAAAGCAGTGTTTGATTCACTTAAATCAACCCACTTGCTACAAAGGCTGTTCCTCCAAGTGATATTCTACTTCTTTAGTCTTGTCAATGTCAAACAGCTGTTTCCATATTTGTGAACTTTGAGCATTTATGCAAGCATGACCTCCTGCAGTTTATCTGGAGCTCTTAATAAAACGGGCTTAATTCAACTCTGGTAACAATGACTGACGTTCTGCCAAATGCTGACAGCAGGAGGAGGAGGAGGCGGCGGCGAGGGTATTCCATTTAACCGTTTACAAACTACACAACCTAGGAAATCTCATTTACGCAACTGAAAAGAAAGTCGGTGGTGAATTTCAAATCAAGTCAGTCAAGTAAAGCTGTGACGTTTACCTGGAGCGTCTTTGCCGATGTTGGTGAATCCATCTCTGATGTTGGAGGTGAGCACAGCAGCGTGTTTAGTGAAAGAAGAAGCGCCAGAGAGGAGTGGGTGGTTCAAGGGCTCTGGAAAGAAAAGAGAAAGTTTTCGAATCATATGCGAAATATGTAACTGCAAATTTTTTTTTAACACACACACACACACACAAAATAAATAAATAAATAAAAAAAGATGAGGAATTCAAACGTCTAGAAAAATCAAAGGCTTATTAGAATGTTTCCAGACCATTTACTGCCCATGTTTGCTTTGTGTGCCATCATCGTCCTTGCTTTTATTGAAGCATTACTACATTTTTTTATGCCGTGTTACCACCCCCAATATAGATAAGCAGAATAGCATGAAACCAACAGCTCTTACAAACAAAATAAGAACCAGATCAAGCTCAAAAACTCCACCAGGTACCAATCCAACCCAGTGTGATTTTCTTTGCAGCTTCAGTTAAAGCTGCAAGAACAGAAGATCACCTTGTGCCAGAGCAGGTCGGCTGCTCATGTACAAGTAGGTAATGTGTGGCTCTGACTCACCAAGACTCAGGATGAGTTTGTTCTTTGTTGCTGCGGCAATAACCTCTGGTCCCAGAAAATAGTGAAGCAGCATCTCCAGGCCCAGCAGCTGGATAGAGGGGAAGGTCGACAGGATCTGGACGCTGGAGTTCAGGCTCAGCCGAGATGTATTTGCTGAACTGTTAAAGCTTGAAGTGCCTGCAATATAAAAATCTCCATTAATGTTCTTGCTCACTCTGATGCGACTTCAGTCTTTGTGTAAGCTGGTCAAGTGCAACATATACTGTAGGGGACTGATAAGCCTGGGTGGAGAGAGGTGGATATATAAACGTACCGGTCTTGGGCGTGCCAGGTGCAACAGCACCATTTTGACCGACAGCTCGAGACGGGGTGCCTGGGACTGAAGAGGAGTCGGATCCAATGGTGCACTGGAGCAGAGGAACAGAAACCTGGAGAGAGACAAATACTGTTCACTCACACTACAATGTTTTATCGTAACTTAGTACATGATACCTAACCCATAAATCTCATATATCCTCATATCGTGAACAGGCTATCTGCAGGTTCTGAGAGGTCAAATGTGAGACATTTTGAAGGGCTTTTGAATTTAAAACCAATTTAAAATCACAAACAAAGAGGAAATAAAGAAAAAAGCACAAATGAAACTGACACGTTTTGAGACAGCATTCAATTTACATTTACTAAAGCAGATGTAATAAAAAAAAAAATACTGCGCAATTACACAGAATTTCATTAATAACGAACAACTTTTGTTCTCTCTGCGCACTCACCCGCTTGTGTGCCAAAAACAGGTTTTATGTGATTAACTGCAAGGAATCCAATGTGCAAATAAACTTTAGCATATCAAGTCGTCTTAAGGCGTAGCCGCGATCGGGTACTGGGCTCTGAGTGCTGCCAAAACGCGGCCGTCCTACACTCAATACTGTGCCTGAACACATCCTGTGTAGAGACAGACTGAGGGCTGAAGCTGCTGCTCTGCTAATGTGCTGTGTAGACATTGTGTTACACATGTTTTTTATTGATCATGTTACTTTACATGCCTTACTTTCTTTGTGCTGCTCTCTGACTTTGCATCGACTAAATGTCTGTCTTGATATCTGCATCAAAGTAAACCTTGACTGAAAAGGAAATGCTTGTTTCATGGTGAAAAGAAAGACACTGTAAGAGTTACTAATACATGTTAACTAATACAATGTTCACAGCTAACCCAAACGCTGTTGGTTATACTAAATGTATTTACAGTAAGCACAGGATGTAAGTACGTATATATATGCAGCTTCATCAAGTACAGAGGGGCCCAGAGTGTAGAAATCAGTGCTAAAGATAAAAGTCCATAAAGTGGGATCCAATACTTGTTTTTGCTACTTTGGTGAATGAGGTGTTACAGTAGCTGAGAGAGAAAGAGGGGCATGTCTAACCTGATCAAAGTTGGGTGACAGGTTGGGCCCGAGTTGGACCACCAGGTACCACCAGACCTCCACCTTGGTGAGCAGCAGGGCCTCTGTCCTGACGTGGATGGATGCGAGGGGCTGCATCAGGAGCTTCATACGTTTGCTGCTGCACAGGATGTCTTCAGGAGAGACACGTAAAATTATAACTCTAAGTTAAATCTAAGAGCTCAGAAACAGGATTAGTCTGAGGAGAGAAAAAAAAAA
>NTHP01000295.1:618049-629975 GCA_003416845.1 Oplegnathus fasciatus | reverse complement strand
TACTGTTTTCCAATTATTTGGTGCTTGTGATTAAGGCCGTAACTTGATTAATCTGATAATCGTCAGATTGTGCAAAATGTCCCTGACAGCTTCCTTAAGCCAACATGACGTCCTCAAATATCTTGTTTAGTCCAACCAACAGTCCAAAAACCAGATATTCAGTTTATAATTATATTTAAAAAAGGAAAGAAGTAAACCCTCACATTTGAGAAACTGCAACCAGAAAATTAAGTTTCTGATTAAAAAATGATTTAAATTGAGAACTGAAGCGTAATTTCCTTCTAAACTGTGAGTTCGGACTGTGTTCATTAGTAATCAAAACAAGACCAGCTTCTTAATGGTTCCTAATTGGATGTCAGTGATCTACAAAGGACTGATGTCATTCACTCATGGATAGATGTCAAAGTGCAACAAATGCAAACTGATTTCTCCTTTGATTCTTCTTTGATTCTTCTATTATGAACTAGAATAACAAAACAAACTCGACTAAACAAGAAAAAGAAAACTTGAATGTATGTATGATGTGCAAAGTCTAACAAAGTTTTGTGCCTACATAGCAGCTGAAGTGTAATTAAGAAAACACGTTAAAAGTAGTAAATACTGGAGACGTTTTCCTCTCAGATTCCCTTTGATAAGAATCTGATTTAATTTAATGTCACCCCCGTGACCCTCTAAGGATCAGCGCTATAGATAATGGATGGATGGATATTTGCAAAATACAAATGAATGTATGAATAGGTACAAAGTTGTATGTATGGAAGTGTGTATTTAAAGGACAGTGAAGGGCAGAAATGAGACACTAAAAAACAAAGAAGCAACAATTTTAACCCAGTGCCATGGTCTGTACCATGGTCAGGTGTGCAAAATCTTTGCAATGTGAAAGTCTATGAAAACATAATCGGCATAACCGGAAACCAGGTTTGTTTTTTTATAAATTCATCCACAGGTGAATACAGAGTTAGGATTGTTTATTTTTCTAGAACGTAAGAACAGTGTTAGAAACTGCAATACAACTGACTTTGACAAGATTATTTATTTAATCAGCTACAGAGACTTATTAATTATAGTACATGAGGTAATAACCAATAACATCATAAATACAGCAACAGGATTACATCAGTGTATTAAACCGTTGGTCAGTGAAAATTGTGGGTGTGATTCTGTAAAAACAGAGATGCATCAGAGGCAGTATATCGTAACTTGAAGCCGCCGGCTGTAACTGAAGCATCAGAGAGGAACTTCAGCGTCATCACGTTTCCTGTAAAAACAAAACAGCAAAGGCAAATGTGAATGTTTTGTATTTTGGTTTTTCAGAAATCCATCAGTGTGCAAAAGCCAAATAATGGCGACAACTTTATGGAATTATGAGGACATTCACCTGTACTGATGATGTCGTCAGGTAAATAATCGCCACAGAATCTGCAAACAGATTAAAGTTCACATTAAATGTTTAGTTGTCGTCAGTTCAAACACACACAGAGGGAAGGAATCACAAACACACTGACAACCAGTTAGTTGTGTCAGCAGTTTATGGAACAAAAATGAACATGTTTCTTTTTCCAGGTTCTCAAATATGAGGATTTGCTGCTTTTCTCGGTTTTATATCAATATAAAATGAAATATCTTTGGGGTTTGGCCTGTAGGTCAGACAAAAACAAGCCATTTGAAAACATCACATAGGGCTCTGGGAACTTTTGATGGGCACTTTCACTATTTTCTGACATTTTATAGAAAAATTATTACTTGATTAATGGAAAAAACGGATTACACAACAGATTAAATCATTCTGAACATAACCATTACTTGTAGCCCTTGTAAACACATAAATTAAATACACTTGACCATGAGAGGTGCTAAATGTCAGTGACTTAATGTGCATTAAAGCATGACTGTCCCCATGCAGGAAAATACTGCGAGGTGGACTGATTTTCCTCCTGTGAGTGTTAAAACTGTCATCCATTTTTATTGGACAGTTCCATGAAGTGTCCCAGTCAGCCGTGCGAGTGAGCCGCCATCCACAGTACCAGGACCCTGGAACTAGCTCACCTAAATGGAATGCAGTTCTTTTTAATGATATCAATTATACCTGTGTTTCTCCTGCTATGACAGGCCAAAACGTCTGTCTGCTGAAAAAGGCTTGATTTACTTTCACCAGTGAGTGGTAACACAGTGTGAAGCATATGCACCGTTGTTATGGTTACTTGCAGCTTTAATATACAGTGATTTAGCGGTTTATTTAATAGTTCTGTGATTTCAGAATAATTTTATTATTACTAATTAGTGGGAAAATAGAGGTAGAGTTCCATAAGCCTTAACAAACAGTAGCAAAAGCGAGGTGTCCCTAATGACATTAATGATGGCAATTCAAGTGTCCCAGTGAGCCATGACAGCGTGACACTGAGTCAGCATGCACAATATCAGGACCCTGAAACTGAAGCAGCTAATTGGAATTCAGCCATCATTAATCGTATTATTTATACATGCTTTTCCTACTGTGACATGTCAACATGTCCTCTGCGGAAAAAGGCCTAATGGTGCAGTAAATTAATTCCAGTCTGACGTTTACTGACAATAAGTACAGTGAAACCGAGGTGGTCCATGGAGCATCTGTCCTTGCTCCGGTGTGCATCATATTTTGTATGGTAAACATATGCCCCACCTGTTGGGTTGTAACGCTCCTGACTGGCTACTAATCAAAACACGGAAGTCACTGAGAGTCTCTGATTGGTTGAAATTTAAAAGTAGGATTGTGTGTTGTTACACCTTTATCCACGTGGAGGCACTATTATACAAGGAAACTACATTTTGTAACTACTTTACGTAACTGAAACTTCTGCCAAACTGTATCTCACCTGTCCAAGGCGCTGCCATATCAAGTTCCTCATTAAAAGGAAACTCCCTGAAATGCTTCTACTAACAAGCTGGTGTGCACAGGTCGAAATGACCTCTTACTGTCCTCATGGTCGTGCGCTTGGATAGATGTGATTTCCGCTCATCAGTGCTTCATTCTTTCTATGATTAAAAGAGTAAATTTCCGAACTCTGCATAGCAAAATGACCCTGGCTCCTATGGGTTCATGTGTTGCTCTCTCATCTTAACTCAATGCTTTCTTTGATTATAATGAACATATCTTAGCTCACGTTTACATCTTAGGTGAGGTCACTGATTAAACAAGACAATATTTCCCACAATACCTTTCCCTTCAAGTCCGACAAAGAACCTGTTTCAGTTCTAAGTTTTGGGAGCTACGAGTTTTCTATACTTCCTACTTCTTCCCTCAATGATGCTCACCTCCCGGCGAAGCCTGAGACGTCGTCGTAGCTGTCGTACACCTCCAGGTAATCTGCCAGACACCCTGTGTCATCCTCCACATCAAACTCCAGGAAGTGCAGGTGGATCCTCTGACCCAGGCGCACTCGGATGTGCCAGTAGCAGATCTGTTCGTCCTGATACTCCTCGGGGAAGCCAGGAGACTGAATGATCCTCTGCTGATCTGTCAGCACCCCACCACACTCCTTGGCTGTAAGACACATGACATGTAGCGATTAGTCTTCTAAAACACATGTTTTAATGCTCAGTTTCTTAAACATAGGTCCATGTTAGGTTACTTTACCAACATATAGGGTTATGAAAGATTCATGAGACATATTGATATCTGATACATTTCTGGCAAAAAGTAAATGGATTAGGCTGCAAGTATAGTTTCTATATAACCTTTGGGCTGTCCCCCAAGAAGCAGACAGTCTAAATTAATGTCGGCCAATTGCCAGATCTCAGATTCAAAAGTCTGTTTTTGTGCTCATTGACTGTTTCCATGGATGGAAAACCAACAGAGCCAATCAGAAGCCTTGGAGGTGGGATTAAGAATGGGAACGTCATCTTTTGGCGCCAGAGCCAGACAAAGCAACAGACTGGAAAATAGCAACATATAGTGGAGAAGATTGACGTAGTTGTACACTTTGTTGTAGGTTAGATCAGCATATTTCTAAGACTGAGGTACTGCAGGGGCCAAAAAACACTTAAAGGAACTCCCCACACACAAATGAGCATTTTGTTGTATTGCAGCTGAAACACCAGGGAAGTTTGTATCATTGGGTAAATATTACACTTTTGGACACTAGATTACTTGAATAATGGCTGCAGCAGCTTATCTGATATTTAATTAGTAGATATCCGTCAAATGTTCACTGTCATTTATTACTTTATAGGAATACGCCACTAAAAGAACAAAAGTGTTTGAAGGGCCGACGGCTCAACGTAGCACCTGCTAATTTTATTTTATTTTTATTTTCTTTATTTAACCAGGAAATCTCTTATGATACCTTCTCTATTTTACAGGATAGACTTGTCCAGAATGGCAGGGTAGATTAGTTGTCTCACAAAAAAATGAAAAACACTCACATATGGCACAATAACATAGAACCTGAGAGGCATAAAGGAGAGAGCATGACTTTTTAAAACAGTTTTTTGTGACATCATGTCCCCAGTGCTCCTTTGTAAGCATTACATCTGAAATATGAAAATTAGAAGACACTGCAGAACTGTAAGAAATGTGATGCAGCTACGTTTCTTTGCCTGAGACTGATGAAATCTGTAAAATACAGCTGTTTTTTTAGCAGTGAAATGAATTCCCTGCAAACCTGGCAGCATCTTTACTTTCTTTACCCTGTGTATGGTTGGGGGGGTGGAGCGTATCCCAGCACACACTAAACAAGAGGGCCAACATTCACACCACACTGCATACATTTTTATACACATACAATATGTGTACACATACCAGTGACACATTTTATATCACTACAGTAAAAGGCAGCTGAGGACCTGTGGATAAAGTTGGTGTGTTCTCAGGCAAAATGACCACTTTAAACTCCCCACAGTGTATTCCTTTAATCAGCTGGTGGGATTGTGCATCTGCCCATGTGAGGCATTTTGGTTTGGGGGTCTGTCTCTTGCGTGTGAGCTCTGAATGAATTCAGAATAGGAAAAAGAAAACCTTTTGTTGGGTAAAGGAAATCAAACACACATGTTGAGGCTGGTGACAATGGCATCAAAAGCTTTTCCACTAGACGTCCTGGAGGGGAAAAGAAATTTAATATCATATAACATCATTTCTCATTTGTAGATCATTAAAAAAGTAATCTCACATCCATCACTGGGGCACAGTTCAGCCAAAATGTCTGATCTAGAGAGTGAGATGGCTTCCAGAGCTGACTGAACTGGTGGCATGAGGAATGAGCAAACTGTAAACTTTACAGAGGGGTGATGAGTGACTTTCTACTCTAACAATAAACCTCATAACCACTAAGTAGGAAATATAAGTTGTTAGGAAATTGAAAAAATATCCATCAGCAGTTTGACCTGACTTAAGGGGAGTGAAACATTTTCTAAATAGAGCCGGACCAGTAAACCAACTGGGCCAATGTTATCGGTATACATGTCAGCCAATAATTAGAAATAAGTAACAGAGGCAATGTTGCAATCATATATCGTTTGTCCACCAGAGAGAACCTACATGTTTATTTTGAAACTGTAAAATACCCTGACCAGTAGGCCTACATATATTGATCACAACCAAGTTTAAAGCTGTTATAATCAATAATTCTATATTAAAAATGGATCAAATGATTGTGTTATATGAAACGGGTTGCTCATAGTGATGAACCAGCGCAGCTCTTCAGGGCTTTTTAGCATCTTTCAGCTCATTCTTTTGGGTTTTGCGACAACTTTACTGTTTGGAGTCACTCTCACTGTGTCGTTTTTGGTCGCAGCAGGCAGCTGTTTTCAGTGAAAAAGCTCTAAAAAGCCAATGTACACTACCTGCTCAGCACCAAACAGCAGACAGACACAGTTAGCGACGAGCTGGTGAGCACAGTGGCGCATTTAGCAGATAAAGAGTCAGAAATCCCCTCCCTCACATTTATCAGGTGGCAAGAAACACAACTTCAAATGAATGCTAATGTTGCTCCACATATGCCGGGTGTGTAAGTAGGTGATTGTTTGGCGAAACATTCATAACGACTTTATAAAGTGAAAATATGTCAATGTTGTGTTCACTAACTTGTTTTGCTGCCATCAAGTGGCCAAAAGAAGAAGTCGATTGAGTTCTTACACGCTAAAACAATGAGCTAAAAGAAGAGAAAAGATTCATAAAGAAGTGGAGTTGTGTAATTATTCTCCACTTTCACATTATACTGAGTTATTCAATTCAATGTTAATATAAAACTGTTGATTTCGAGGAGCTGGATATGTTACTAGGAATGAGTGGAGACCAGAAAAGAGCTAAAAGCAGAATGAATACTGGACTTACGTTCAGAGACACGACTCCAAATGAATGCCGATGTCGCTCTGTGTCTGATGGATGTGTAAATAAGCAAGTGTTTGCCAAAAAGTTTGATTGTAAGCTTTTTAAGGTAGTGTCAGTTTAGTGTTTACAGTTTGTGTCCGCTGCCCATAAATGGCCAAAAATCAGTTATTGCTGGTTCAAGGGATCCTGATATCAAAAAAAACAACAGAGATCAGCTGATATGTAATTATCAGACTCTCAAATATTGATTTTGGTATCAGCCTCAAAAATCCTATTTTGAAACACTGACACTGACATAGAAAAATGAATGGTAAAATTTGAGTGTTTTTTCTATTGATTCCAGCTGCTATTAACAGTGTAAACAAGCAGCGACAGACCTGAACACCAGCTCATATTTACACTTGTCTGCTTCTTTAACTGCCATATTTATCTGTGAGGGTTTTTTTTACTTGTGAGCCACATAAAGACAAATCGCCTTGTGGTGGACAAAAAAGATTTTCTGATGCTGATCTAGCGTTTTTTTTGTTTTTTTTAAAGACCAGATATATTCAGAACCATATTACCAGCGTCACATGGTATTTAGTTGTGTGTCCATTTTCATTTTGAAATATTGCTTTTTAATGTTCTTCAGATACACTAAAAGTGGAAGTGTATATATTTGTTGGCTCATAGTGAATCAGGCTGATGGTGAAATCTTAAAGGTTTTAATATTTCACTCTTTGTGAATCATTCAGGCGTGGTGTTTTTTGAAACAGTACCAGTCACTCACTGGGCAGCCTGTGTCTTAGTTATCACCACCGACATCTTATCCAGAGTGATGTTCTGACTTCCTGCAGGTTTATTCTTGGTCTGACCATGATAACTCACAGGGTGGGACTGAGATTGTGGCTTTGAGTCAAGGCAAAAAAAAAAGCCCTCTCACCCACTGTGGTCCCATCCTGCACTGGTTAAGCTCCCTATATCATCCCTTGTGTTTGACTGGAAACAGCAGTGATGAAAGCATCCTGAGTGAGTCTGTGGAGCCTCAGACTTGATGACTATTCTTAACCTGTGGGCCCGGGTCTCTGCTGGGACTCATGACTCAGATGCAGCCGTACAGTCACCACTTACTCTTTAAACCACACAGACTCTCTTAAGGCATTCAGATATTTGCTGCATTCAATTTTTTACTAAATATATTAGTAAAACATTCAGCATTGAAATGTGCTCCATAAATCAATAGTTTTTATATTACCATTGAATTGAACGACACCGTATAATGTGAAACCGTCCTCTCATGAACCCATAGGGAATATTTACTCCACATCTTTATGGATTTTTTTGTGTATTTGGCCACCTGACAATTGTGGTGGAGTGAAATATGTGGCTTTTTAGCTCTACTAAATGCTCCATTATGTTCACCAGGTAGTTGCTAACTGTGTCTGTCTGCTGTATGGTGCCTGACAAGTTGCTACAGTTGGTTCCCTATCAGAGCTCTTTTGCTGAAAACTGCTGCCGAAAACGACACTACGCGATAAAAACAGCAGAAACCAAAACTCAGCAGAAACTCAGCAGAAACTCAGCAGAAACTCTGCCAAGTCGGGTGATAATTCTCTTTCTCACTACGAGAGACACCTTTCACATTACACATTTAATCCAATGTTAATATAAAACTATTGATTAGTGCAGCTTTAAGTACACTACTTAATGTACTTTGCACTTCTGTGCTTCAGCCACCGTTTACTACTACATATAAAACATGTACTCACAGTGTGGGTTGTAGCAGTACACATCCCATCTCTCACTTTTGTTCAGCCTGTACCCATAGTCGATGACGCCAACCTTCCCAAAGCCACAGTTGGCGCCAGCTTTGACGATGGGGTAGCCAACGCGTCCTTTGTCGAACCATCCGGCCGCACACACATGGAAACCTGAACAAGAGCAGAAAAATATTGGTTTTATTCAACAATACTCAGGCAACACTCAACTACTGTGTTCTGCCAACCACAGAGAGTCTTTCTTTCAACTCCGCCAACAGGAAAAACCTGGATCAGAGCCTTTTGGTGACCATTACAAGATTTTTTTTGTTTGTTATTTTGTTGTTTGTCTTATTTGTGGAGCCAAGGGCCTCAGAGTTTAGCTTAGAGTTACAATCAGCAGACCCCAGTCAGAACAGCCCAGATAAAAGAGGGACCTCCTAGGTAGACTGCTGTGGGGAAACTCAGCTGTAACCGCTGACAGGGAGGTGGACCGTAATGCCAGAGCAAGAAGCTGGATTCAATCTCTGTGCCAAGGCGACGGTGATATTACCCACCCAAGAAGGTGTTAACAGGCTTTTACAATACTCCTGGGATGTTTAAAATTTGGCACAGAGTCATGCAACAGCAAAGCACTCGTGGAAAGAAGCGTTTCACTCACTGCTTCCCAATGACCTTTACCCTATGAACATGTGAACCTCTTTTCCTCCATGTTAAAAGCATTCCAGCGGGTTAAGAGATGTATCACTACTGTTACATCAGAGACCTGCCCTCAGACATGATGTTTAATGTGTTTCATGGGAGAAAGGAAAGGTAAACACCCTCAGCCCACAGCCCTCATTTGGTGAAATGGATTGATCATGTAAACAGCTTGTGAAACAGTATCAAGTTAATGGATCAAACAGCACTCTGAGACTCGTGGGAACTCGTGCTGGCGATGACAAAAGACTCTGTATCATTCTTTCGTGAGTTAGGATGAATTATGATCCGTACACTTGGAGTAAATCTCCCGCATGTGTATCGAGGAGTGTGTGTGTGCAAGTCGCTGCAGACCTATTTGACGAGCCGCCTCCAGTTGGTCATAAGTGGCCAGATTCCCTCCCTCGTATTTGCAGACAGCCTTGGCCTCTTTATATGTCAGCTGGTATCTCCCTTTGCGCGATTCCCGGTGGTAAACTCCAGCTGCCTGTTCTGTTGAAGAGAGAGACAACAAAAAAAAAAGCTGCTACCACAGTCGAGAGCCAAGAGAGAAATGATTGTCTCCACTTTTGTGGTGACGTTGTTGTCTGCAGCAACCACAGTGATTTGCATCCAAGCTACATTACTTCATACACAATTAAATGATTAGTTTTGCAAGGTCTGAAACACAACCATGGGGCTTCAGTCAGGCAAGCATGAACAAGAAGGGCTAACTGTGTGACATTTTGGAAGTTCACCAACATTTGGGTCACTTGGCCTCCTCAATGGGGAGCCCTCTGCTGATCCTGTTTTGGCTTTACACATGCATGACTGCAAAACTGGGCAGAAAGCACTCAGAGGTTGGCTTCAAATTGATATTTTGATCTTTTTAACCTGTTTGATGAATGTTGTTAAACTAATTAAACTCTCGTGCTCACTGCTACAGGAACCTACCGGCTTTTCACTTTGATCAGCTCTGAATGGCACACATTTTGCCACAGTCTGCGTGATAATAATGTTCACGCCAGTGGCTTGGTAACTTTTCGAAAGAAGAGAGAAAAGATTGAGAATCAGAGCAGCTGACTGTCATACCTGAGCACTTCCCAAAGTAAAAAGAAGCATGTAACAGAGGGCAGAAGTTGCATGAAATAATAATGGAAAATGCTGTGCATGTGATTCAGGTAAGGCAAACTCATTAGCAACACTGTTTTGTTTCGTTCCCTCTCACCTCATAAAAATATAAAGACTGGGGTTCATACCTTGAGAGTCAGAGGTGTGTGTCAGCAGCTTGTCTGATTTATATTTTAATACACACGAGGAGAAACTCAGGTGTCAGTATCATTTCAGTAGGATTACAAAATTTGAAATATTGTATTTCCAGTGTAGTAGAAAGTTTAACTCTTTTCTTCTGACTCTGATCTGTTTGCATTTTGGAAGGCCCTGAGATGAAGTCATTCCCTCTTATTTACTGGCCTCTTGCAGCACTCAGCCAGGTCATAAACATGCAGTTTGGCACAAAGGGAAAGCTGCTGGACTGGTGTGCTGCCTGTTAATCCTCGTTCCTCCTCACAATATGCCTTTATGTGATGATATGTTTTGCCGTGTTTGCAAAAAGAGCCACAAAACAGTCTCAGGTAAAAGTAGCTGATTACAATGTGAGGGAAGTGACACGTGTTGCTACAAAACACCCAAATCTGATGAATTCAAAACTGCTTAAAACAGGGTGAAATGCAAAGTAACTGGTTAATAACGTTGAAGCTGCAGTCTGATCATTGGGATTTGATTTGATTTGATTTGGATCTCTTTTAGCCCATTGGCCCAAATGAAAACATTTAACATACAATAATTCATAAAAATACAACACATAATTGTTGACACACACATATCATATATACATGCATACACACACACATATAACATACACACATTGGCACATATACTGCATGTACCTACATATACACACATCCACCGACATTTGTTCAATCAGCTTGAATACACTGCAGATTATACAGGTTTTGATGAATAACATATAGAATTGGTCGCTTTGGTTTTCAACTTCATCACAATTACCACAATGAAGACAAAGTTAAGCTGCAGGCGGTAAGCACATAACCGAGAGGAACCGATACGTTTTTTCTAGCTACAACGTCTACGACAACAAGGAGAACAGTTATTTACCCAGCCATATTGAATTATGAAATATTCCGTTTTTGAAGCCCCATGCCTGCGCCTCTTTCAGCAGGAACCCGAGTATCCAGAGGAGAGCGAAGACGCGCATCCTGCCGCTCATGTGCGCAGCTGCTCTCTCCAGATGTTTCCAGGAGCTCTCTCCTCTGCCCCTCTGCTGCTGCTGGCTTTATATCCGAAACACTGACTGCTGCTTCCTCCCAGCAGAGGTGGGAAGTTTGACTCAACTACTGTAAGTTAATTAACTACAACTGCTGGTCACTTATTTGAGTATTTACATGTTCAGGAGACGTCTAGTTTTGTTTTATTCTACTTTCTGTTTATATTTCACAGTTAATATAATACTAGATTTATCTTTATGTTTTAGCTACATTATAAAGGTGGGGCTTTGTTCTTTATGTACTGCTGGGTAACTTACAATAACCTATAGTAATACATCATAATCTATTGATAATGTTTAGTATTATTAATCTGAATCTGCAAAGTAACTAAAGTTACCAAATAAAAATAATGGAGTAAAAGTTTAAAGTAGCATAAAAAGGAAATACTCAAGTAAAGTACAAGTACCTCAACATTGCACTTCCTGTAAGTAAAGTACTTGAGTAAATGTGCGTATATTCCACCACAGATATTGATAAGGCAGCTTAATTAAGACATTGTTTTGAAGGCAGGATCATCTCTTGTGCTGTTTGTGTTTTAACAGAGGAAAAGGAGTTCCTCTGTCCGGCTCCCCTGCAGAGTCCTGTCAGCACAGTTGCTCAGTAACGCAGGCCTCAGGTGGGGCCGGCATTGCTGAGTGAAAGGAACAGTGCAGAAAACTGTGTGAGGTTTTTCCAGATGTTAGGTGTCTCCCACAGCTTCAATAATGGGGTGCAGCACCAAGAGCACACCCTGAGCTGAAACAGGGACTGTGTTTTGCCAGCAGTTTGGAAACAGATAATGTACGTTTCTTAACACCAACCCCCAGGGGCCAGCCCAGGCCTGTTAGGAGCCCAAAGCACTTTTTTTTTCTTTTTTTTTT
>NTHP01000295.1:561795-618025 GCA_003416845.1 Oplegnathus fasciatus | reverse complement strand
AAGATTTTCATTTACATAAAGTCTGTTAAGTCACTATCTATCGCCGAATGAGGTAACACGATGGAGATTGAGCCTATGGCCCACTGATGAAAGCCTGCAGCATTTGCAGTATTACGAACTGGGTGTCTGTGGTGACATTCCTGAGAAAATCACAAGTGGTGCACAGTGATGCGTTTTCCATCACCCAGCAGTGGTTGGTCCGCCAGAGAGGGTAGGCGGAGTTAATGCAGCAGATTCACTCTTTAACTCACCTGTGTGTGACGCAGCGTACTGTTTTTCCCGGTCTCTGCTGGCGTTGCGGGTACACAGTTAATGGCCGAACAAACAAAGAAAAGATCGACGGCTACAGAGCAAAGCAAAGCGACCGTCACTGAGGAAAAATCAGAGTTAACATAGGCGTTGCCTTGCCAAGGTGGAGAGCATTGAAAGAAGAAAAGGGACAGAGGGGTGATACAGATGTGGCTTTCTTTCTCTTGGACTGGTCGGTACCGCTAACATTTATGAATATAAAATCTGCTCTACCCAAATTGTGGAACATTGTTTTGGGGTAGTCCCCAGGTGGAATTGCAGATCGCCTGTTTGTTGGTCATTAAGTTTGAAAACAACAAACAGGACCGTTTCATCCCATGAGGTCCAAAACCACACCTGCAATTACCGCTTTTCGCCATAGGTGTCGCCAAAGAGTCCGAAACAGAGATCTTCGAGGTTCTGTATCGGACTACCCTGCACCTTGAAAAATGATGCCATGACCAGCGCGTTAATAAGTTACGCCAAGGGGTCCGTCCTGATCAAGCATCCATATGTGATGAGTTGGGAGTGAGAATGTGTTACGTTGGAGTTGTTTCCTTTAATAGAAATCAGTCCACAGATTGTTACGGGCAACCGAGAAAGTCGACGAAGGGCTCATTTTTTAAGTTAAGTTACAATCTGTTCACACATTGGCAACAAAAAACGATTAAAAACGATTAAAAAAACAGTTAATACATGTAAATTGTTACATACAGCCCCTTTAACAATGGATGGAATCATTATGTTTAATGTGACATTAAAATAAAATAAAATTAAAATTAAAAATCAAATAAGCAACTGTTTGTAAACACATTCACCATATCAACTTTATGAGGTGATAATATGTCAGTTTTGTTTTTACAGCCTGTTGTGTTGTCTCCAAGTGGCCCAAAAAAAAATGAAGTACGTCAAAGAAATGATGACAGCAGAGAGCTGCCTGGTGGCTACTTGTTCAATTATCAAGTCCTGATTGTGTCACAATAACTGGCACCCAAATGAGGAACAACTATCAGGGATCCAAACATAATGAGATTGTCGAATTTCTGTTTTATTTTGGTAACTGTATGATAGCACAGAGGCAGAAATGGTGTTTGAATGGCTGCCAGTGAGGTTTTACTTCCCCACACTCATGTATTAAAGTTATATCTAACACCAAATGTTTCTTTAGGAGGAGTCTTATGAAGTTGCAGTCCAGTTCAGCGGGGTTACTAACATGACAGTGGTTGGAAACCCAGAGGCGGTGTGTATACNTTTCCTTTAATAGAAATCAGTCCACAGATTGTTACGGGCAACCGAGAAAGTCGACGAAGGGCTCATTTTTTAAGTTAAGTTACAATCTGTTCACACATTGGCAACAAAAAACGATTAAAAACGATTAAAAAAACAGTTAATACATGTAAATTGTTACATACAGCCCCTTTAACAATGGGGTTACTAACATGACAGTGGTTGGAAACCCAGAGGCGGTGTGTATACAGTATATTTAGTGTCAAACAATGAGGTCATACATATCTCATTGATGAAAATATATTATCCTTTTAAATATAGTCCTTGGAAAACCACATTTAAATATTCAGACACTGAATTTGGTGTTCTTACAATATGTTTTTCAAGAGCAAAGCCTTGTGACAACCATGTGATACCTCAGTTTGCAACATGATATCTCAGAACCACAGGTTAACGTGAGAGGGCACACACACACACACCAGTGGCTGCTGGGTAAATTTGGAATTGGTTCCAGATCTGGGAGGAAATGATCTGTACCTTCTTAATTCTCAGTGCGCCTCTCCCATTCAAACCCACACATGGAAATTCCATCTCAGACGCAGTAATTGTGACATACTGTATGTTACAGCTACATTTTAACAGGAGAGTCATCATCATTTCCATGCGTCCTACAACTACAGGAGGGCAAACTGGTTACGCAGCTTGGACTGAGTGGTCTGTATCGTGATTAAACAACAATAAAAGCGCACTAAATTATTTATACAACTGACATCATGTCTGTCATGAGGGCAATTAATGCAAAAACATGTTAAATGTGCTCAGAAACAGGAGGAGACACAGGATATTGTTGACAGACATTTCTTGAATTTAACATTTATTTAAAACTAATCTGACTTTAAGTGAATAAGTTTGTCTCAGATGTTTACGTGGGATGGCTGAGGTGGAACTAAGAGATGTGTCTTGTTTAAATGGCGGGGACAAAAATAAATCAGCACACGCTGACACTAAGGTTTAAAAACCTAAATTTAAAAGTGCAGCATTGGCATTGTGAGAAAACTTTGATGTGTACTGAAAGAGAAGACATCCTAAATAATGAGCGTAATACTCTTTGACTTACATGATGGAAAAAATGTAGTAACGATCTAATATTTGTTTGTGTGTGTATGATTCAAGGAGTAGAGTGAATTACATTTCAAAAGCAACTTTTATAACCCTGATAGTTAAAGCTAGATTTATGATTCTGTGTTGGTTTGATGGTTTTATGGGAATTGATTATTATCTTGATTATCTTAATGGACGTGTTTTACATTATTAAAACATGTCGTGCTTTAATTATAAACCTGATGCCATGTTTACATTCTTTCATTCACTTCGTGACATGGCGACAATGGGAAAGTTTGTCTTGTCTAGCTACTGAAAAGAAGACCACTGCCATAAAATCATTCATAGCTTAAGTAACCATGTCTACAATCTCTTATTCACTACGATAGCAAAGATTTGTAGTGGAAATGGTTTTGGGGGATCACAAAATAGGTGTAGTGTTACTGAAAAGGAGAAAACTACTGAGCATTTCTTCAGCTTGCTTGGTCTCATCTGCACGATGAGCGGAAACATGGGAGAGAAAACACAAGTAGCCCAATCGCACTTCGCGTGGCCTCTTGTGGTTGAGCTCCACCTGCTCAGCACCAAACTGCAGACACAGTTAGCAATTAGCTGGTGAACATAGTGGAGCATTTAGCAGCTAAAGAGCCAGATATTTCCCTCAGGAGGTGGTAGAGACCAAAAACAGAGCTGAAAGAGAGAGAATGTTGGACTTATATTTGACAGGTGAAACAGGATTTTAAATGAATGATAATGTTGAATTTGAAATATGAACATAAAGGTGATAATATGTCAGTGTTGCGTTTACAGCTTGTTGCCACCAAGCGGTCAAAAAAACGTTTATTGCAGCTTTAAAGTTATTCATCACATGCCGAGTTCACCTTAATCGCAGCATAAACATATAAAACAGCTTTAAGGTAAAGGTTAGTTTGTTTTAGTTTGGTTATTTGAGTCCCAATGAGCTTGAACTATTTGGAAATCATCAGCAGTACCAGGAAATTGTGGAGAAATTCCCTGAGCGTTGGGGGTAGCATGTGATCGGTAATCACTGCCAAATGACGTGAAGTCCTCTCCACACATGTCAAACACGTTTCTGGAGCAGAGCTCGTTTTATTGTTCAGACTCTCTCTCTGGCTGACCGTTGCTGTGAACTACCTCCACATACACGTCAAATACAACACGCCCAGATGGGGAAAGACTGGATGATGGAGAGAGAGATGCAGAGGATAATAGTGTCTTTGTTTCTCGACCGTCTTTTTTTTCTTTTCTCTCTTTAATTCTTATGGGCTGTACTGACTGACTTCCATGACTTAACATCCTGGCACTGGCATGTGTCACACTGGAGCTGGTAGTGGTGTTCCTCGCTCTGGTGGTCTATGACACACATACACTCATACGCATACAAACCCACCCTCTATCATGTCTTGTTTCTATTGGCTAGTAGAAAATTCCTTATTCATCCATCCATTGGCACAAAATGTTTCACCAGTCATACTTTATAATATTAATCATATTTTAATAAAGACTGTTGATTAGACTCTCTTTAATGAATAAATATATCTTCTTGTTTCACTTTAAAAGTAAAAAAAAAGTAGTTAGGAACGTCCTTGGGTAAATACAAAACAACAAATTATGAACTTGTTTGAACAAACAGCCTCTTAAAACATTAAACCACCACAAACCCGATTTCCAAATCTGTTGAATTCTGCTGCTGACTTGCATTTAATGTGTGTGTATGTCATTCATGTTCAAATCACGAGGCTAAGAGCCACGGTGACGAACATGAATGTCTGTGCCAAATCTTCATGGCCATCCATCCAGTAATATTGAGACCTTTTAACTCCTGCCTGCTGATGGCGAGAGAAAACGTTAAGGGATCACCAAGGTCATTAAGAATGATCCTCTGGGGCTGGTTTTTATGGTCTGGGCGAGGTCCCTTAGTTTCAATTGGAGCCACCGAAAACAGGATTTTAAATCATGTTTTTCTCTGAAACATTAAATGCTTAAATATGCAACAATCAAAATTTAAGTTTGGAAAAAAACATATTTCGGTATTATTTATTAAGACTTTAATACTCAACACAAGTGGATGTGGTTTGATTTATTTGACTGACAATGCGTAAACAACAAGTAAACAACCCCACAACTATCATCAGATTGGTGCTCAGAAGTATGAGCACCGATAAGTATTATTTATCACAGTATTATTTTCCTGATTGGCCTTTCATGGAAATCTTAATGCTGCAGCACACAATAATATTTTAGACATTAGTGTGCTTTCAGCTTTGGGGCAACAGATTGGGGAAGTCCCTTTTCTGTTTCAACACAAGCACAAAGCCAGCTCCTGAGGTTTGTGTGGAACAGCTAGACTGGCCTGCCCCACCCAACACCGGGATGAACTGAAATGCTGACTACAGTCCAAGCCAGGCCTTATCGACCAACATCAGCGCTCGACCTCATTAATGTCATTTTTGGCCGAATGGGAGCAGATCTCTGCAGCAGGTTCCAACATCTGGTGGAAAGCCTCAAACCAGAAGAACGGAGGCTGTTATAGCAGCAGATCAATGACAATTGTTTTCAAATGCGATGTTCAACAATCACATGTGGGTGTAATGTTAGTGTGTCCGTATACTTTTGGCCATGTAGTGTACAAAACAACACTTTCAGGGTTTTCTACATATGATTTTTCCCCCTGTATTTGTAGTGTTTGCATACGTTTGGCTTGTACTCACTGATTGTATTGTGCAAATTACTGAACACAACTGGCTGTTTTTCATTAAATGGCATAATATAATTTTCTAATACTGACCTACTTTCTTGACTTTTATGAATGTTTCTCCTTGGGGAGGCATCATGTTGTCAGGAATTACCCTACAAAAATGATTTCTGTTCTATGTTTTAGTTAGCAGAAACAGCAGGGATGATAAAGCATGCTTTCAATCACAATGTAAAGGCTTCAGCCGGAGGACCCACCAAGGAATCCTTTAAAATAATATCGCCCTGCCACTTTTAAAGCCTGTGCACACCAGCAGCCCTGGTGTCAACCAGTGGAGGCTTTTAAACCTCATGAACATCACTTTCTTTACCAGCCACAGACAACCCTGTGCTAAACTCAGCTGTGGGTCCTGTCCCGCCCAGGTGCTGCTTGACAGTGTGTTGAAATGTACTTTGGGGATACAGGTGACTTCCATCAACAACAAAGTCTGGATGCTATCATGAATACCTCACCTACTGCCACTATTAAAGTGACTTCCTCTGCCGTAATCACTCGTGCTTAGTGATGAAGTGCTGGAGCAAAAGACTTCTGGCGCCTCCTGGTGTTCACAGATTAGACCTGACATACAGAGTTGTTCTTTGGCAGCAATATCTTCTTTCACTGGTGGAAGAAGTACACAGATCATTTACTTAGGTAAGTACCAGTACAACAGTGTAAAAATACTCCATTACAAGTAAAAGTCCTTCATTCAAAATCCTACTTGAGTAAAAGTACAGAAGTATTATCAGAAAATTGTACTTAAAGTATCAAAAGTAAAAGTACTGTACTTTTAGCCCAGCGGTTCTCGATCTGGGGGTCGGGCCCCTCCAAAGGCTCACAAGATAGATCTGAGGTTGTGAGATGATTAATGGGAGAGGAAAGAAGAAAAAAACAAAATTCTGCTGCACAAATTTGTATTTATTTTTTGGACTTTTCTCTGATCTTTGCTTTTTTGTGAAATAATGGATAATTTTACCTCTTTGGGCTTCAAACTGTTATTTCAGTGAGACCATGTGAGAAGTCTAGAGGGGAAATGCCTCTTTGGTGGAACTGCTAAACATCTGAAAAGTGATAAAGGGCCCCAACTGGACACTGCTGTTTTAGTAAGCAGTCATAAGCCATAAAGGTTGGGAGCTACTGGTTTAATCTTTAGTAATGTCTTGTGTTTAATAAGCTTATAATATGTATTAATGTGAAATCTTAAATGTATCTGAGTAAAAAGTACAATCTTTCCATCTGAAATGTAGCGAAGTAGAAGTATAAAGTAGCGTAAAATACAAATACTCGAGTAAAGTATTTCAAAATTGTACTAAAGTACAATAAATGTGCTGAGTGGTTTTCTACCGCTGTCGTCTTTAAACATATTCAGAGATTGTTTCTAAGACAGTTGCAGCTCAGCTCCTGTGTCTGATGATGTTGTCGGAGTTAAAGTGCCTCTTGATAATCTTCCTCCTACTGACATGAAAGACAACACTGACTCCTTATCATTGTGTTTGTTCTCCTTGGCAAACCCTACCAGACACATGCAAGCACTTGATATAATAACTAACAAGCCAAACATGTTTCCTCGTCCACACATTTTTGCTCTTATAACAGTTTGTTTCACATGAGAGCCTAAAAGAGTGCGCGGGTAAATTCACAAGCTTTACTGACACTTTCCCTCCACTAGATGGCAGCAGAAGGCAGGATACTGGGGAGCAATCAGGCTTCTCATCAACACGTCAGCTGTTGAAGTATTATCATAAATACACTCTGCTATTTGTACAGATACGCTAAACAGCCAAAAGTATATGGACACCCAAACATTACATCATATCATGGGCATCAGTCTGCAGCTCTAACAGGCTCCACTCTTCTCTGAAGCGTTTCAATAAGCGTTTGGGACGTGGCCGCAGGGATTTGTTCCCAGTCAGCCACAGTGAGGCCGAGCACTGATGTCGGGTGATAAAGCCTGGCTCCCAGTCGACTGTCCAGTTCATCCCAAAGGTTGAGATCAGGACTCTGGGAAAATCGCACAAAGCAAGTTCTTCATGGCTGGCTTTGTGCACAGGGGGTTTGTCATGTTGAAACAGGAAAGAGTCTTCAACAAATTGTTGCCACAAAGTTGGAAGCACACTGTCAAAAATATCAATGTGTGTTGTAGCATTAAGAGTTCCCTTCATTGGGACTGAGCGGCCCAAACCATGAAAAATAGCCTCAGACCAAAAGTACTCAAAAAATGTGAAAATAAGCATCCACTTGGGTCAGTAAAAGAGGCAATAATCCTACAGGGAGAAACAACAAATAAACGAATAAATGTGGCTTGTAAAAACTTCACTCACAGGCCAAACATCCGGATACAAACTCTCAGATCAGACTGACAATAACAGCATTCAGCAACAGGAGATCAAAGGTCAAAACATTGTGACTTTCTGACAATGTTATTTTACACGGTTCACGGAGCTTTTGTCATGCATATGGCCTGAATGTGTCGGTGCTGTGAGAGCCGGCATGTGAGGTCAGAGCACATCAGTGTTGTGCTCATGGAAGCATGTGGACTCCGACAGGGAGGACGAGAGACGGGTGAGCTGCTCCGACACTCACTGGGGTTCATGTGAAAACCTCCCATTCCCTGAATCGTGTCAGCATTCAGAGCTGGGAACTAAACCGCAGTTTACACAAAACATTTGCATCACAAAACTGCACAGTAAAGAGAGTTGCAGCTCCACTTTCCTCCTCCCGATGTGAAGTGAAACAAACGTCGGTGCTCGCTGGCGTCATAATTTAGCCTGAGAATCTCTGACAGAGAAGGTTATAGGTTGTGGACTTACTAGACTGTTTATAATGTGCATTTTATAAATGTTGGAGAAGAAGTCCGGAGGTGCATCACACAGTTGTCGAAAGTGGATCACTTTAAAACTCTGGAGTAGTGGTGGAGGACGTATTCAGATCTTTTACTTAACAGTAGCAATACAACAATATAAAAAATATTCAATTATGAGTAAAAGTCCTGCATTCATGATTTCACTTGAGTAAAAAAACAGAAGTACTAGCTAGTAGGAAAATGTATTTTAAGTACTTGTTATGCAGAATGTCTGTGTTATATTAGATTATTGAATTATTATTACTTCAATCAATATCAAACTTTAAGATTTAACTGTATCATTTTAATGTAGCTGGTAGAGGCGCAGCTCATTTTCACTACTTTATATACAGTTGAGTTGTTTAATCTCTTTTATAAGATGAACATGTGCTCTGTATGTGAAATGTGATCCTTTAAAGTAACCAACCTGTAGTAAATTTAAAGAATCAAATTGATTCTTGGAATAAAAGGTCAAACATATCACTCTGAAATGTAGTAGAGCTGAACTGTGAAGTAGCAGAAAATAGAAATACTAAAAATTAGTACTGTACCTCTGAATTGTACTACAGTTGTTGTGTAAATGTACTGACTTGTGTTACTTTCCACCAGTGTACAGGAGAGACATTTAACAGCAGAACGTGCTGTTGGATTATGGCAACACCCACTGTATGCTGGTGATGAACAGGGCTGAGAAAGTGTTATTGAAAGAGTATTTTTACTCAACTACTGTACTTGAGTACAATTTTGAGGTACTTTGCATTAATATTTTGATTTTGGGAGACTTTCTAGCCTTAATTAACTACATATACTACATGACTTTATCTGACAGCTGTAGTCACAGGTTACTTTTTGGGGCATCTTAGTGGCTTAAAGGTTTAAAAACATTACCACGTAATCCACTGACCTTTGTCATTCTCTTTCCCTTCATTTCCTGTCAGCTCTCATTTCTGCATTCACATACAAGACAAAAAAAATACTTGAAAGAGTTACTTCTCAGATCTTGCAAACTAATCTAATGAAAAGTTGAGTTTTTAAGCAATAAAACAAAACCTTTTTCCGTTCAGTACACTCAGGGGTTTTTGCTGCTACAGCCTTATTTGGTCTGGTATGACCAGTAGTTACTGTAAGCTAATATTACCAAACTGTGCATGGATATTCTGGCCTTAACTAACATTACTGAGTCAGCTTGCCCCCTCTCTACTCTAGGTACTGGTACACTACGTACAGTATTAGCATTTGTCATTATGACATAATTGCCCCTTGTCACAGTGACCGTTATGTGTATATATAGGCTGTACAAGTTATATAGCCTACTTTAAGTGTGAGGAATTTCAGTGCCTTTTCCTCTACTAAGCACAATTAATGTTTCCTTGATCCCAAAGCTGTCAGTGATGACTGCCAGTTCTTGATTTCCACTGCAAACAGCTAATGAGAGTACAGTAGATGCATCTTCACAGCACCTGGTGACGTGTAGCCTCATTTTCAATTCCTCTTAAGTAGTAGAGCTGCCAGGCTGAGAAGAACTGAAAATGAGAAATGATGCTGAAAATGCAGGGTGAAGTGAAAGACGCTGTGTTGAAGAAATAAAGTGGAAGGAAGGTAGAAGGGAACTTTTTTTAAACAGGAAGATGCCAAATAAAGAACTGAAAAAGTCTCAGAAATAGCTTCTGCAGCGGAAAAGCTTTTCTCAGACGGGTGTGAAGTGTGGGAAGAGAAGGAGGAGAAAGCATGACCTCAGCTGTCTGTCCATTATAATACAACACGCATAAGAAGTAAGCACCAGCACACATACACACACGAAACACAGTGGGCCTGTATAGACTATGAAACCTGTTAGGCTGTTTCTTGCAGCTGTTAAAGTAACATTTATAGAATAATTATGAACTTTAATAAAACAATGTCGGAACTTGAACTTAACCACCGCATTTGTTGGAATATTTTAATCAATTTTTAAAATTGAATTTATCAAATAGCACGATATTTTCACTCTCATGCTTTGTCCTTTCCTCACGCAGACACATAGGGGATGCGATCACACGCAACAAAACAAAAGGTTAAATGCTACGGATCATGCCTGGATCAAGGCCAATGGAACCAGGATCATCACGTAGCCTAGACGCGGTGGGGGATACATTTTGTCCCCACCGGGGATAAAAATAATTCAGCAGAGGCAGGGATATGTAGACCAGAGGGGGGGGGACTGTACATCATGACTATACAAAAGAGACAGGAGTTTTATTCGAAAATTAGCACCCATTGTTAGACCTTGAGGGGGGAATCATTATTGAGAGTATGTTGCTATGCTCTCTCTGCTATGGATTTACAGGATCTTGGAGTAACCAATCACATCCATTTGTCACATATGTAAAGGATCAGATGTAACAGTCCATTTTAGTTCAACTATGCAGGAGATTCATCATCGTTTAACCAAACATAGCTGAACAACACTGTCGAGAAAATCTCCTAAAACCTTTCTGTAAAAGGCAGAGACACTTTAGATTCCCCAAAAAGCTTTGAGAGCTCAGAGTAAAGCGTGTACCACTGTGGACGTGTCTCAGAGGAAAGAGACACACTCGCACAGAAAATATAAACACACTATGAAGTGTGTTTGAAAAAGTGCTGTTTGTAGTGAATCTACTCACACTGAAGAGTTTGGTTTCCTAAAACCTCACAAATGTGTACTTTGCAGAGACAAAAATGTAATCCAAAATCAATTTTCCATCATCCCCCTGAGCTGTGTGTCGGGCCAGTTCAGCAACAGCTAATCAGGGCATTGATTCTGTTAATGAGGGTTAGACCTCTGCTCTGCACAGCAATAATTACTCTCGATCATCAGTGTAAAACCGTTGAGGGTTTACTTTCCTCTGTTGACTCTGTCTGTGCCCCCCTCCTCCCTCTCACAGCCAGATTTAACCTGAGCTCTGTGACTTCACAGGCATGTCACTGTGCTGGCAGAGGACTCTCACCCAGTAAAGAGGGGGAGAGAGGGAGGAAACTCACTCAAAACCACCAAGAGGGAGGGTGCAGAGATTTATGAGCTCACCCCGGGCAGGAATAACAGAACAAACTTTGACTTGTTCCACATCACAGCTGTAGTTTCCTCCACACTTCAAAAGCGAGCCACAGATACACATGTGAGCTATTGGAGACCTTTACGTTAGAAAGTTCGTATAAGAAGACAAAAAGAGGGTCGCAGTTTACGTGCTTGATTTGTTCTACAGACGTTTTCATCTTCAGCTGTTGAATTTCTGGGTTCTCCAAGGTGTGAAAAGGTTTTAGGAGACCAAAGATGGAAGAACTTCCTCAACAACCCCCATTAAAACATGTAAACTGGAGATATATGCGGCCTTTATTGGATGTAATATTATCTGCAAATGTGAGTGGAAAGTTGTGAGACTGTATCTCAATCCGCATACATGCATGTGTACAAGAATCTCTAAATGTGTACTCAGATCGTAGATTTGTGTACACATTCAGATTTGTGTACACATTCACGTTCATCTAAGCACAAACGTACTGCTTGAGATACAGTTTCACAACGCTCCGCACATATTACTCCAATAATGGCCCCATAGAGGTCCAGTGCTTTAAAATCCATCCATCCATCCATTATCTCTACCGCTCATCCTTTTTAGAAGGTCGTGGGGGTCCAATGCGTTAAAATGACAAAGCAAAATGTTAATTTGAAGCAAGCGACTGAATACATAATTAAAGGGTCATTTTGTAAAACCTTCAGTATCATAATGATCGTCATATCTGGGAGGGGTCTAACCAGGGAGGTGTAAATTACAGCATCAGAGGACACATCAGACCAGCCTTCCTGTCTGTGTGCTCACACATCAAACACGTAAGAGCATGGTTAGTGGTGCAGGCAGATGTTTTACTAAACTTTGAAGTGTGCATGCACACACGCACACACACAGGCAGAGTTATGTGTGATGTTTAAAATTAGATCTCAGATTTATGCCACTCTTTGTAACGTCGCCTTTGTAAATGTGTAATGTAGGACTGAGCCAAACACAACAGACTCGCTGGCTTTTGACATAAGCAAATTTATTGTTCTTGCTCTGTGTGCAGTATTACATAAACATGTAGTGGTGCGAGTCCTTTCCTGGACTGTTCATCCATGTGAAAATGTTCACAACTGTACAGAAAGAACTTCACACTAAAGATTTATGTTTGAGCTGAAAAAGGTGTGGGTGGGTGAGTTTTAGTAAACTGGGCCGAGACACACAGCCAAGCCAAGTCAAAACTCCACAACTGAAAACATTTTCATTTCATTTGGCACTGTATGTACATACATACCCATGTAATATTATTTACATACACTCTTTTCACTCAAACACACTCTTACACATACAAACTCCAAGTCCCTGCCACTTTCACTGTAAGTCCATCACAAAAAAAAGGCCACAGAGCGCCCTTCTCTCTCTCGCCCAGGCTCAACCCACAAAGCATTTCTCACTGTCAGATTTCCCTGTGACAGTTCAGACTCCGCCTCCTCCTGTGAGAACAGTGGTGGTAGATTTATGACTCTGGACACTCTCCTTTGAGGCTTGTCAAAGTTTCCACCCACGTTTCCCAGTGCAGGCCGGATGGACACAGCGTCACAGGGACTTTATAATGTAGCAGCCGATCATATCGTATGTCCAAATCCACATTAACTCAAAGTCCTGCACGTGTCTGTATACCAAGTTGGAGGTGATCTACTTCATCATATGAAAATGCTTTAAGGCAGCACCACACAGTGCTGGATATACAGTATTTAACACGTGGAGTTGTCTCTCATTGTGAGGTGTGTTTAAGGGTTCAGAGGCTGGTGGTATTTTATATTTTTCTTATTGTCAACAAACTCAAGGAAAAGACCAAAACCAACAATGAATTGATCCGACTAAGAACTAGTACCTGTGCATCCAAAGCCTGATATATCTCTGTGCCATGGAGCTCCACTGTTGTCCAAAAACTTTTAACACATAAAGGAGCAACTAGTGATTATTTTCATTACAGATTTATCTACCTATTATTTTCTTGATTTCTTGAAAAAAAAATGCCTGTCCCAATTTCCTAATGCCCAAGGTGACATCTTCAGATTGTTTTTGTTTGTCCAAACAGTCCAAGATATTTAATTTACAGTCGTATAAAACGTGCTGGTGCTGATTCCTGAGCTGGAACTAGAGGACATTTGGAGTTCTTGAGAAAAAAAAAAAAAGACTTAAATGATAAATCCATTATGAAAATAGTTGCAGATCAATTTGTTGTCAGTTGACTAATCATTTAATAATTGTTTCTTAGCTTTACTGTAAATCTCAGTAGAGCTTCAAATGTATATTAATCCACCACTGAAAATAGTCCCCAACAAACTCACTGCTTCCTCCTATTTAAGTGATGTTTGCTAAAAACCACAGCGTCCAACTGTTTTAGGAAAATGCTTAGTCTTTCAGAAAAATGAAACCTTATATTTCTGACACATTTTGAAGATTTGCCGCAGAGTGCCACGGACACAGTAGAGGAGTTTGAAAGTATTGAGAGACTACCACATTGTTTGTTTTTGGTCTTTTCATGGGATTTGTGGAAAAAAAAGACACATACAGAGTAACACAAGCCTTATCCTTTAAGGGTTCAGAGGCTGGGGGGTAAGTTGGTACCCTGGTGATTCAGATTAAGAGAAGGGAGTGCAATTGGAGCATACAATACCACGCACACATACACACACAACATAAAAGAAAATTTAAATCTTTATGAGAGTTGACTCTTAATATCTTCTGTGCAAAATGAAGGTAAGAAGTCTATTGCTTAGTAAATGTTAGTAGTACCACAACGTCATCATACCCACCTTCAGAAATATGTGCTTTTTAATAATCCTGTGTGTTTGAAATTATCTGATGCGGAATGAAATTCAAATTGTTCAGAGTCCTGCTGGGTGCAAAGTTTATACTAAAAAAAGGCATTTTTAGTGTTTATAAAAATATACAAATATAAGCCAATGTCCTGCCTGCTCTGTACAAAGAGGGAGTGGTGGTTTTATGTGGGTGGAGTTATGGTTTTCATGAGAGAGTTTTGTTTATCTTGTGTAACTGCAGACAAACTCACCGCTAACTCTACTCTCTCTTTCTCTCTAAACAACACCAAGGAGTTCATGCTTCGCTGCTCCTCCACCGACTGCTGTCAGTGAAACACACAGATGAAGAAAAAGAAGTCACATCACGTCTCTGTGGTTTGAATCTCCTCCGGAAAGACAAGAAGGCCACAGAGATTCAGCCGTCGGACACAGTCTAGTTCATTTCACTTCTATCATCAGTTGTGAACCGTGCAGAGGGATGAGTGTGTTCAGTCCACCTCGGCCCCGTCCTCCAGGGATCTGTTCGTTGGACCGGTCCTGCCGTGCCCTGTGCTGAGGGATCAGTGGAGCCCTCCGTTGTAGGACTTCCCATACATGTTGAAATCTGTTTCTACAAAATGTGTAGAGACAGGCTGCTTATACAGAGGGTTGGAGGCCTGAGGGCGTGAGAGAGAAAAACAGAAAGTTACACAAGCTTTGAAATGATCATAAATATAATGGCATCAGTGCATATGTTATATATACAGTACGTGCCGTAAATAAATGCCAACATCATGTCCCCATTACATAGTTTGTCCCCCAGAGAGCACTGGCAAGTTTATTTTTCAACTGTAAAATATCCCGCTCTGTACATATCTTTGTCACAATTCTTAAATAACCAAACTTAACTTGATCAAAAATGTGTTTATGTTAAAAAAGAATATCAGGGCAACGTGGTGACCGCGTGGTGGAAAAAGCATACCATGTAAATGCAACATCCCCGGCCAGGGACCTTTGTTGCATGTCATTTCTCCTGTTTTCTTCTTCATAATTCAATTCTACGGTCATTTTTGTGGCTGTAATTTGTGCATTTGACGATACTTCTACTTGGCTGTAATGAAAATCAGTGTGGTGCTAGTAGAACTACACCAAAACAAAATCATGCTCACCATCTCGTATCGGGCTCGTGAGCGTGCGTTCTGGAAGCGTGCAAACTCTCGGCGGTCATGAATGGTGATGACCAACTTCCAGGCGGCGAGCAGCACCACTCCCACCAGCAGGATGCTGCCGACCACTGCAAGCAGCACCATCATAGCATCTGGCCCACCACCACACTCTGACAGAGAAGAAGGCAAATTTAGACTTTGTTAGACATTGAGGGCTTTATTTTCGAGAGCTGCAGCGACCAGCGCAAGCAGCACTCCGACAGTTTGGTATTTTCTTGACCTTGAAATTTGCTTTGCACGTCTTCTTTTAAGCGATGCTCCGCAAAATAATACTTTAGTGATGTTCTCAGAGCTTATCAATCATTGGCGAGCACAAACTCACCATAACTGAAAGGAATGATGGCCAAACAGTTAAAACAATTAATGAGGTTTGCTCTTGATCATCAAATGCAAAAACATTTCCAGTTACAGGCCACACAGAAATATCTGAAAGTTTAAACACTTCACATTCTGACATGAATCCGTGGCTGACACTGGGCAGGTATCCATCGAGGCAGAGTGGAGAAATATAATTTGTGTAGAAGCAGTTTAAATCAGTCAAAGAAGTCTGAATCTATGAACCTAAAACACTGAGGTCAGGTTAAAAGCAAAGACCGTACAATCTTTAAAAGTTGTGGTGGGCGATCCTTGTTGATTTACGCACCATAAATAAAACCCAAAGCTTCTTAGCAGGTGTCACATTCTGACCTAAACATCAGTGTGGAATAACTAATTAGCCGTTGCTGGGAGCACTGACCTGGTTCTTTCAGAGCTGTGAGGATGGATCGTCCGCTGGCGTGCTCAGAATACGTGAACTTCATGACACAATCGTTGTCTGTCTTATACAGACAAAGCACAGCGCCGGGGTCCTCCGTTGCTGGAAGGGAAAGCAGAGAAACACGCTGAGTTTCAATCAGTTAAAAAAAAGAAAAGCTGATAAGAAGTTTGGTACGGTATCAACCTCATGTTGGATCAGTTACAGTCATCGTTTAGTTCATTTCTTCATCCAGCTTTTTACCACAAAAGGACAAAATAAAACAAAATCAGATAAAGAAAATGCAAGGAAATAACGTAGAAAGAAAACTTAGTTCTATCTTATTAAAAATATTTAACAAAACAAAATGATAAGAGCATGTTGAGCAGCCCCCCCCCAACAATGTGGTCCTTGATTAAAATTCTATTTTATTGCCTTGTTTTGGTTAACTTTGAGCTTCTTTGCTCTTTATGTTCATTTAGAGAAAATATTCTTCTAATCAGACAAGGATCTATCTACATCTCTTCATCCTGTTGGACCTCACTTCCTACTGGTGTTTTGAAGGGAGGTATTATCATATCATCAGTATTATTATCTGTCAAGGTTTGGCTTCAGATTCAGGGACGAAGAGACAGAGAGGGGGAGAAGATGAGGTAAAACTGAAGAGAAATCTCACGCTGAGGGAAAAAGCTGAAAACACTTGAGAACGATCGCCACATAGTCTGAATTTCTTTGCTGTGAAATCACAACTGAGCGACAAAAAAAAATAAAAAATGGCATTCCTTGATTGTAACGCTGATATTCTGGGTGCCCTTGTTTTCAGTCAATCTTCATCACCCAAAAAGACTCAAAAGCTCACAAGGGAGGGTGAGGTCACGCTGCCCTGGTCCACCCCCCCCCCATCAGCCCCTCCTCCTCTATTTCATGCACAAAGTATCTGGAATGTACATGTGGAGTCCATTAAGGCCAGTCAGATGGCTGAACTAGCGGGGAATGCTATGAAACATGTCGGATCTGGGCCAGGGCCACGCTGGGCCAATATGGAACGGTCTTATAATAGTCTCCATAACACACAACCGCCAGTCTCCTCTATCTCCTCTGTGCATCGCCGTGCAGCACCGCAGTGCCGTGAAGGCCATAAATCACTGCGCACTTATTAATACATTCCTAAACATCTCTCGACTGTTTCCCTCCAGGCTGTGAGGGACGTAAAAAAAAAAGAGCTTTATAGATAGAAGCACTTATAGGTCACACAGTGGGATTCAGTCGGTGCAGTTAGACCTCAAACTCCAGCTTCCTGCTTTTTAAAACGACAGATGAGAGAGGTAAAGCTGTGCAGCAGGTACATGATTGTTTAGAGGCTGGATTCTCCCTATAGAGAAGATTTGAGAAGGGTTCTATACTTGAATAGACTGAACTCTTTGAACCAAATGAGGCGGCGTAGGTGGGGGGTGGCTGTTGTTTCCTGCTGTGCGGAGCGAACGTGTCCGTGGAGCTGCGAGAGGCCCAGACTGACACCTGCCACATAATAACATAAACCTCAGGACAGGACTGACCGGTGCTCACTGGGTGTGCTTTCATGACTAATCACAGAGGTGTGTGAGGTGTTAAGCAAGAAAAGATGTGAAGCAGCGGAGCCCCAAACAACCGCAGAGAGCTGTGCATTAACAAGAGCCTGCAGCCATGCCGGCGGCTCTGTGAGGCCGTACTTACATGTACAGCGAGCTGCAGCATCGAGGACAAGGATCTTTTTCCAACAGTTTGGGAAGGCGCTTACTGAGAAACCAAGCCTTTTGTCAGACTGCTTGTGGAATTTGCTGCTTTTGTGCGACACAATATATTTACGTGCATTTGCTGAACGCTTTCGTCCAAAGTGATTTAGAATTTTTCACATACACATAGGAGCAATTTGGGCTTCAGTGTCTTGCCCGAGGACACTGCGATGCATGGACAGAGGGAGCTCGGGGATCAAATCACCAACCTTTTGATTCATGGCTGACCGGCTCTACCGGCTGAGCCACAGCCTCTCCGGACACCGCTTCATTTCTACGGTGATATTCTCATCTTTTCGTGGCATTAACTTAAAATAACCAGTAATTCCACTTATCAGCAACCACCCTCTTCTTAAATGTTGTGCTTTCCTTACAGTATGTTATTCCCTCCCGCTAACAGCACTGTTGCACGCCAAGGGTGCTGAAGGGCCAATGGACAAAGGCCAAATAACTGCTCCTGACAAATACTGACGCAGATTTTAATTCAATATATTACAGCATAATTCTGTTAAAAGTGTATATGTAATGGAAGTAGGAAAAAGGAACACAATTAACACAAAATAAAAAACAAAGACACCATTTTCTATTCTGTCATCAGTGTGTAAATATTTAAAATATGGCTATTCTTGGAATGACAGTGTTTAGGCAGGGTGTTGTGAGTGATTCTTAGTACCGGTCTCAGAGTATCAGAGGTGTTAAATGTGTCACATTAGAAATGGCTGGATGACTTACTGTACTTTGGCAGGGCCCCACGATAACATCATGAAAAGTCTAATAAAAAGTGACAGTGGAAGAGGTGTGTAATGTGAAAAAGGAAACTGTTGCAGATGCCACAGATGTGAATAATTTTCTCTGCCAGCCAGCTGGTCTGTGTGTGTGTGTGTGTGTGTGTGTGTAGCATGTGTGTGTACTTGTGTTTACTCACTGAGGGTCTCCACAGTGATGATTTCATCTTTGCACAGTCGCTGGCAAGTCTGGTTGTCTGCAAGGCGCCCTGAGTTGAAAAGCCGGCACTCGATACACTCCCTGAAGCAGAGGAGAGCGACTTTAATGGAAAAGCAAAGTACAACTTTTGCTCAAATGTTTTAAAAATGGCTTCTTTTATGTGTATTCGTGAGCACTCGGAGAGCACACATCTACACAAGGCCTGCACAATCCCCTAAATGTGTTATTTTAATGCCGTTTGCTATTCTCACTCTGGGTACGTCAGCTGTCTAAAAAACGCCCCACTGCGCTCCTTTAAAACACTGGAAGTTTCTCTGCAGCACACTGTCAGCAACTGAACAGTGGGTGAACCGTGCAGCACGCAAAACAAATAAACTGCAGCCAGTGACTTCAATTACCGATGTGTCAGTGTGCATCAGTTAGCAATGCTGGAACACTCACTTTGGGTTTCAGCAACACTTTACAGATGTTTGTTAAAACCTGCATCTGAGATTCATCATGTTGTTCACGCTGGAGATAAAGAGAGGCTGTCCAGCATCTGAGCACAGTGGTGCTGCTCTCTCTTCGGATATTTTACATTCAGTTGCCAGTTTATTAGGTACAGCTAGCTGAGACTAACACAGTCTAATACAACAGTCCTGCTATGAATCCTCCCTTCATAAAAGGTTAAAATGAAGAGGTGTTGATTCAGTTGCACTGTAATTTTGGAGGGTTAAGTTATTTTGTCCACCCCATTTCAATGAGTGTTGGCTAAATAACAGAAACACCTCTCTCTCAACTCACTTTCTGTAGGCTACACATGCACTGTGCATGGAAACAAAATATATAACAAAACTATAATACTGAATTGGACTTCACACATACTCAGTATTAAAGGATGGGGGCAAAAATACTCCTGTCAGCAAAACTAAAAAACAGCCTACAAATTCCTGGATCCACACAAAAACGAATCACTTTTCCTTAAGCCTGTGGCCTAACTTTGCATCCCATTTTATTTAAATCTGTCTTTTCGGTATCCTGATAACTAAACATACTAAAGTAAAACATGAACCTCACAGTGGAGCTAACAAACTGTAAATCTGCCCATCTCTTGCTGCTGCTCAGCTTCTTCTTTTAAATACATTCTTGTCTAAATGTCTAAAATCCTGTTCTCACCTGTCCATGGCCTGTCTACATTATAGTTTACTAATTTTATCACTGCTGTACACCTGCCTTCCACATTCCTGTACTCTGAATTTTTGCTTTATTTTATATCTTATGTTCTCTTTTTTCTTGCGTGATTTCTCTTTATACATATTGTTTGAGCATTGTTGGAGGGAGCCTGAGAATTAAGAATTTCACTGCCAACGACTGCTTCGCTGTAATTGCTGTGCATATGATATACTTAAAACTTGATACCTGAAACAATCTAACTGGTTATACAATTGTAGCACAGACAGCTGACAAAGCAGTGATGACCTGCCTCTAAGTTTGGTCAAGGGTGAAAGGTCATTCCCTCGGAAAACCGGAGCCATGTGTATGTTAGGAGGCCTGTTGAAAGGACACGGCAGTTATTCTGTCCTCACAGAAGACCATTCTCTTTACTAGACGTCTGATAGGCATTTAACCCCAACCTCAAAGAGCCTGAGCTGCCACACTGAGTGATGCAACTTCAAACGGCGGGGCAGCAGTTTCATTTCTCAGGGTCACAAATGGCATGAGAGTTATCTGGACGACTCTCTTATGACTTCTTCATCAAAGCTTAGAGAAGTCCATAAGTGAGTGAGTTATGTGAGGGGTTTTGACTCCAGTTTTGGACTCGATGTGTTTGATGGTTTGACCTTTTGTCCGGTTGGCTGACTGCGTCTCATCACTGAAGCGGATTCCTGAGGGAAAATTGCTGCACCTTGTTTTAATTTTCCACCTTCCGTCTCATATAATAAACCCACCCGGCTCCTCCATCAAATGATACAAGCGCCACAAGAATACATGTGATGATGCCTGATTGGTTGTTAAACAATTTTGTCTCCACCAGTGGTGCGAAGCGTTCATTGCAGTGTGGTGTGTTCCTACAGCAGACTTCACCTTTTAGTGCCACAGGCATCGGGGCAGGTGGGGCATTTTTCACAGGTGTCTCCAAAGGCCCCCGGCTCTGTGCACTGACAGCGGCCGCACACGCAGTTGCCCCGCCCGCTGCACATCTGCCCGTCATCTGAAATGCAGGACGATGTCTCTGTGGAGCAGTTGCAGTTGTCGCCGATGTAACCAGCGTGGCATTTACACTCCCCACAGTGACATTCTCCGTGACCTGCGCAAGAGAAGAACAAAGTGGAAGTCAGCAACCGTCACTCTGTTTAAACCTGATCTGATACTGTATTCCTGTGACACCACCCACAAACCCTTGAGTAAATACTGGGGAAAAAATGCTAGTATATTCACACTTTGTGCGACTTGTCATAAAGAAAATTCCAAACACATCATGTGATAACACCAGTAGCCAATCCAGTACCAGCTGAGAGCGGCTGCCTGCTGTTGGCAGCTGTGTGGATTTATTTTATGCTAAAGGGATAAAAAACAAAAAGTTAGAACTCTAAATGTGATAAAGGTGGACTCAGACAAACTTGATAAAACGCAAGTATTGTGTAAAGGTACACTAAAATGGCCAAAAGTGTCTGGACACCAATTCATTTACACTCCTCTGGTTTCAGGCTTTCCACCAGATTTTCGAGTCTGCTCTCATTCAGCCACAAGAGCTTTAGTGAGGTGCACCAGTGGCTGGCAGTCAACGTTTCAATAAATCCTAAAGGTGATGGATGGGGTCGAGGTTAGGTGCAGGCCAGTCATGTTCTTCCACACCGAACTGGGAAAACCAGTTCTTAATGGACCTGGCTTTGTGCACAGGGGTGTTGTCAGGTTGAAAAACAGCCTTCCACGAATACAGTAGCACACAACTGTTCACAAATATCATTTAGCATTAAGATTTATTATAACTGGAACTAAGGAGCCTAGCCCAAACATGAAAACCAGCCCTAAAGGACACAAAAGGACAAGGGTGTCCAGATACTTTTGGCCATACAGTGTGTGACAAAATTCTACAAGCAACAAGTGCCATCAAGAAAAGTGTTGCCAGTGTACAGACACACACACACACACAGTTTCCTCTTCCTCAGAGAACAATTTGACTTTCCTTTGCAACAGTGAACAACTGGAGCAGCTGTCGCTTTACAGCGCTGACCTAATCCACATCTACCACCAGCACTGAGCAAACTGCCCCTTTTGTGCCACACTCATTAACTTGTTATCTGCACTGGAATAAATCCAACAGGAGGTTTGCCTTAGGGAGAAAGCTGTGTCCCATCGAGCCTTGTTGAAACTCTTGATTTGTCTCGGCCTTCTGTGCGAGCGCTCTCCCTCTGCCGCAGGCCGCTCTAAGACAAGGGGAATCCTTGATGGAGGGAGGACAGCAGCTGTAATCAGGGAAGCATTACTTGACAAGCTTGTTTCACACTAGTTGTTCCAAGACCCTCCACAAAGACCACGTTCATTAAACTGCTGTATCTCAGACGGATAAAGAGTGGACAGAAAGGAGATGGCTGCAGGTGGGTCAAATCCAAGAATTCATGGTCTTCACAGTATCAGAGGAAAAAGAAACATCCGTACTGTGATGTGTTAGACATACAAGGGCAGCTGCTGAGCTCGAGAGCCTCGAAAGAGGACTGGTGCTGGTCCTGAGTGGCAAACTGTTAAAACTAACAGAATTCCCGACTAGATCTGAGCTGTTGTAAAAAGCAGCATGCGGCTTCATTACGGAGCGCGTGAAAACCACACAGTGTTGTGGGAACGTTCCCTGACTGAACCTCAACAGTTAGTCAATTAGTTGATTGTACTGATGCACAGAAAATTAATCAGCAACTATTTTGATAATGCATTTATCAAGGAAAATACTTCGTGTTGTGTGACAGTACACTAACTGTCGAACTGTTTGATTGGACAAAACAAGCAGTTTGAAGACGTCAGCTCTGGCTTTAGGAGCTTGTGATGGAAATTTTCCACCATTTTCTGGCATTTTATAGATCACACAATTAATAAATTAATTGGGAAAATAATCATCCGATTAACTGACAATGAAAATATTTGTTAGTTGCAGGCCTACATCAGTCTAATTTTCAGACAGGTCAGTCATGTGTTTCAGGGGTATGTTTGAGAACAGCCTTACAGAAATCTTTTGGAAAAATAGCTGCCACTACATTTTATTTTCTCAGCAGTTCAGGAAACACAGTGAAGACAGAATCGTGATCGGAGGAGTGAAGACTGAGGAAAAATGGGTCACTAACAAATGAAATCACTGCTGTCTGTCTAGGAGTGGCCGCTCCGTCTGTCCAACGCGCACTCATGACAGTTGGGGGATAAGAACAATCAGATTATGCTGCCACTCAACCTCAGACACAGTGGGGAAGAAAAACAGACCCTATGATTAAACACAGATCCTCAAAGAGGTCACAGAGACTTCTCGAAATGAACAGGAAACGTTCTGTCCTATCATCAACCAAGTGGTCAGGGTTGTGCAACATACTGTCTGGACTCACAGACACGCAGTAAATGCTTTCTATTTTTGTATAAACACGTCTTAATTATTCAATATAAGCTGCGGAACTGTGCATTTTTTAAAAGGTGGAAAAACTGAGACTGATCAAATTAGTCCTTTTTTTGTGGTTAACAGTCTGGAGCACCACTCCCAAACCTTGGTGAGCGGAGGCCGGCATGACGAGTGGTATGTGGCTGAGTCATGGTACCAAGCCTGGGAATGTGTCCTTAAATGACAGCACTGCTGCTCGGGCATTCAGAGGGCGAGAAGTGGTTCTTTTTGTTGTGAGAGTTCGGGGAGGATAAAAGAAGTGCAAATGCAGCTGCTTTCACATTGGCTTATTGTTCAACAAGTCCTGACGGGCTGCTACCAGGTCTGCCGTCTACAAACACTCCTCTGCTCATAATGTTTGTGTGAGATGTCTGTGCATACTGTTTCACAGCCGTTTAGTTTGAGAAGGAGCTGCCTAGTGTTCTCCTATGCTGTTTTCTGCAACTTAAAGCTGCAGTAATATAATATATTTATATATGAACAATGAATGACTTCATGTAATATCAAAGGGTGTTGACAGAAGTGACGAACAGACAACGAATTATCACCCTCAGCAGTTTCCCTCAGCTCTACAGAGCGTTTTAGCGTCTTTCAGCTCATCGTTTTGGTTTTACGGCCCACAACTGTACTGTTTTGGTTCAGTTTCACTGCTCTCATCAGTGTTGTTTCCAGATGCAGCAGACAGCTGTTTTCAGCAAAAAAAAGCTCCGACAAACCCACCGTACACTACCTGCCCAACACCAAACGGCAAGCAGACAAAGTTAGCAACTAGCTGGTGAACACAGTGGTGCATTTAGCTGCTAAAGAGCCACATGTTTCCCTCAGGAGTTGGTGGAGACCAAAACAGAGCTACAAGTAGAGTGAACATTGGACGTACATTTGCCAGGTGGCCATATATACGTAATAATATGTGTAAATAGGCAACTGTTTTCTAAAACATTGCAATAAAAACTTGCAATGCATTCTTTATCGTAATTCTATAATTATTTTATATATGTCATTTTTGAACACTAATATTTGAAATGTATTTGTGATTTCTGTATATATGTATTTCACCTTTTGTATGTCCTTTGGGTGTGGTTTTCATATCAGCACCCCCACACATACTTTTATATTTCTTTCAAGTTTTTTCTGTATTTTTTGTGTGAAACAAATTTAAAAAATAATAATAATAATAATAAATAATAAATAATGTAAGGTGATAATATGTCAGTGTTGTGTTTACAGCTTGCTGCTCTTCCCCTGATTGAACCTGTTATGCATTAGTAGCCAATAACCAAAAACAAAGAGTCCAGTCCATTTTTGGAGATTCAGACAGACACAAACCCAACATCCTCTTATCTGCAAGGAGCCATCTTACTCTACCAGAATAATGCCCTAAATAAGAGATCCAGACAAGGTCATACTAATGGTATGAAAGCAGCTTGAGTGTGGTAGCTTAGGTTTCATCACTCTATGAGTTAGAATTGTCTCCACTTTGTCAAATTATGGACAGGTACTGCCTCTTTTTCTAGACACTGATAGCTTTTGGCTCACCACACCCCTCTCGAGATGAACTGGCATCCTGACAGAAGAGAATACCAGCACTCAACAATCCATGAGCAAACATCCCATAACCATCATCATGCCTTAAAACAGATGTTTGGAGCAAGTGCACAGGCTCTTTATTCCGCCATTCCTTTCAGTTATTGAGCAGATAAGTTCTTCCATTTCTTTTTGGCTATACAGTCGGGCCATTTTGACTCGTTGCTTAACAGTGAGATTAAACACTGCTCATGATAAACACAGCTGTGGCAGAGGAGGAGATATGGAATGTGTTCAGATCCTTCAAAGGAGTGACCTTCCTCTTTTGCATGAAACTTTTCCATGACGTTTCTCTAGACATTCAGTCAGCCTGCACAAGAAGCCAAGTCGAGACGAAATGACAGAAGAAAGAGACTAAATCAAAATGACAGATCTCAGACTCTGACCTCAGACAGTAGACTGTTTTCTCTTTCCTGAGTAATGCATCTTTTCAAAGCATCCATACCTGTGTTTCATATACAGTGAAAATACAGCCGACAGTTCCAGCATTCTGTTAGCGCTTGTTTTTTAATCACCAGATGGAGACAGAGAGCAGTATTTGGTGTCTGTACTATCTTAAAAATCAAAATGCTTGACACTAAATGACATACTGGTATAGATAAACTAGTAAGGGGATCAGGGCAAGGGCGGATATTTGATTTAATTGTTGGGGAGGAACAATCTAGCGCCTTCTTTGCCTTGCCTTTCAGTTCTTCACGATACACTATGAAGAACACAGTCTCACACCAGTTTAATGTCAGTAAAAGTAGTCGGGGATAGCTTTAGAGGAACTGTGCAAGACTCAAACACTGAAGAGATCTGAGATTACTCAACCGCCTATACAACTTGTGGTTGGCACCCACAGTTAGTGAAGCATCAGCCCCATACGAATGTAATGCAAGTTGAATTAGGGGCTCTCTAGACTGGCTGCCTTTAAAAGGTGTAATTATGGGATCAAGAATATATTTTTCACTAAACCAAGCCAGCACTAGATACGGCCTCCAAATGGATTCCCACATTTTCTGCCTGGAGATATGCTGGATTTCAAGATCACATTTAAAAACAGGCTTAAGTAAATATTTGGAGATTATATGAAAAGGAAATGAGCTGCTGGGTTATTTTTAGAAGGATAGTTGTTGCACCATATCATGCAAATGTGCCAGACAACGAGAGCTTAGGCTCTTAAAACAAACGGGAGCTCAACTAATGCTGCCCTTTTCATAAAAGCATTCAAAGTAAACTAAATGTTCCCAGAGCAAATTATATCAGACATCTGGAAGCAACGGGCCTTTGCGCATATCCAAATACTTCCTGTCTGCAGTGATAGAGTGTACAAAGAAGAGTTTAACACATCGTTCTCTCTCTTGCATGTTTTGTGTGTGTGTGTGTGTGGGGGGGGGGTGAGATGGACTGGACACAGATGTGTAATCCGTCAGATGTCTACAAGTCTAGTCCCAGTTGTTTTAGAGCAGCTGGGCATCATGCCTAGCCTTGTGAGTTGGAGTTATTCAATCCTCTGCAAAACCTTCAACTGTAAAGCTTCATTTTAGCCAAATTTTCTAAATGTCTAATCGTGACCAAGCCGTGATTAGACAAAATATAACAGGCTTCTTTCAGACTAAGAGGCAGACTATTAGCCTTACAATCGAGCCAAGGTTCTTTATCGGGTCTGGAGGAATAATCTTCTTCAAACCTACAGAGTTCGTCATACTGAACTCAGTAACCCTCATTAGGAATGCAGTGTCTGATATGATGTGGTAGCATGCAGAGGGGCTGGACGGAGGGTTGAAATGCTCCCTCTCCTTCCCGATGTTGACGCAAAGGGAGAAACAGTCACTTCCTGCAGTGGCGGTCACAGAGCTGTCTGTGTCCCAGAGGTTGTGGTGCGTTTGTGTGCGTATGGAAAGAAAACATGCCCTCTAACCTCTTACATCTCCAGTTGCAGTCTGAAGCATCGCCCTACTTTCTGCTCTCAGCTGAGCCTCACTGAGCTTCACTGGATATTTCAAATACTTGTGGTGCACCCTGGTTCGCCTGCATCACATAAAGAATTAGTACATTTGAAAAAAGGCGAGTAAAGAGGTAACAAGTCTGTCTCCAGGGAGGATGGAAAAGGCACAGAGGTTTTATTTCCTGTGCCTGCCAGTTTCCTGTGGGAAACCCTGCAGTACATAACTGACATTCCAGCATATAATGTTTAAAATAATGTTGCTATAAAAATATGAATGAAGGTAAATATTGAACCAAAACAGCAGGCCTACTGTTCAAAACTAAAGGGTACAACTTCCCAGGCTTCCATGGAAGGTCATTCTTGTGACTTTTAATGTTCGTTACAACCACACTGGCTGCAGGATAACCGAGGTAAATCAGACATCCTTCTTCCTGCCCACATCCTTCAGCTCCTCCTGAAGGACCACAGAAGCCAGCTGGGGTAGGTAGTCTCTTAGGTCTGTCCTGGGTCTGCCCCCGGGATCTCCTCCAAGTTGGACATGTCCACAGTACCTCAACAGGGAGGTGTCCAGAGGGCATCCTGATCAGATGCTAAAAGCACCTCAACTGACTCCTTTCAAAATGAAAAAGATCCTTCTGAATGTCTGAGGTCCTCACCTTGTCCCTAAGGGAGGCGGCCTAGACAAACAACGAAGTGAAGCAATGTTCACCGTTAGTATCTGCAATCGCAATCTTTCTCATACCCAGAGTTCATGACCACAGGTGAGGGTAAGAATGCACATCAAATACTTAGAGGGACACAGTCACAGGTCCATAAATCACATGTAGACTGGATGGGCAAAATCCGATGACGACCCCTCCGGTCTCCTGGCAAGAGTGGGTCCACTGTTCCAGACAGAAACCCGCTGCTCTGCTTTGCCCATTGGAATCCATTGTAGGTGGCATAATTCAACCGCAGCCTCAGCGGTCTTTCTGACAGACAAAAGTTCAAAGTATAAACAGCCACCAGAGTTTATTCTAAATTAAGTAGAAAATGTACGACTATAAACAACTTAAGCCTTCCAGCATGCCAGTTAATACTACCACATCTAGTATGTCTGGTGTTGCTTCTTTGTCTGACTTAACTTAAAAAAAGCAAATATGTCAAATGACAGAGTGCTCTGTGCATTAATTTCAGAGAAGTTGGGCTAGACAAATCTATCATAGCACGCAGCCCCTCCCTGACCCTGGGAAGGAACGCAGAATATGACTGTATGACTTTAAATGAGAGCTCTGACAGCAGGACAATATCACCAGAACCACTCAACCTAATTACACAGTAGGCTGTGGGATAAGATTACTGTTTGGTCACAGGCTCAGACGGGCTTGAGAGTGTATTTCTTATTTTGTGAGTTTGAGTGAAAGACATACAGAGAAAAATGAAACGGAAGCTGCTCTCGTCGTGCGTTGCATTCAAACTCAGTCCAAGGTCGTAATGTGCTAAACTGAACAGGTAGTTTGTTTGGACTTATTTCCTCTTTGAGGGGAACTTTAAAGGTGGAGTCCGCGATTCTGGAGAGCCCTGATTGATCCAAACTTCATTCAGAAAACGAGTATTTTAAAAGTTGTTTAAAGGTGTTCTTGCGGACAGACCTGACAAAGCATGAATTCAGACTTTTTACAAGTCGGCATCATGATGTAGTTATTTCGTAGACATCTAGGTGTATAAACAATATGTTTATACACCGTCGCTGCCAGGATGACGTTGTTTTGCCCTGATCGATCTGAACTTTATTCAGAAAACAAGCATTTTATAAGATGTTTGCTTGTCGTCTTGCGGACAGACCTGACAGAGCATGAAGTCATGTTATTTCAGCATCCTTTTGATCCGTTTATTGCAATTAAATCACAGCAAAATCTGTTTATTTTGATCACACCGCTGTAGTAAGCCAGATCAATTCAGCCGACATGTGACTTGCCAGATACAGTGAATATTTCTTGATTTTGACACACCAATTATATAACTGCCGCTCACCAGAGACAGATGGAGAGGCGAATATTCACAATAAATACAAATGATCTTGCGATTTACAGAGCCAGGGCTGTGTATGAACACCGCACACACAGAACGGACAGCTAGCAGACGGTGAGGAGATATTCACTGCATTTGACAAAAAGTGCATTGGATTAGAATTGCAGACTACACCTTTAAATAGATTTAAGTGCCCAATACAGGCGCACTCATTTGTAAGTTGAGGGGATGGGACTGGTAGAGAGAATCCTGCCCATATGTGGTCAACTATCATCTCTCCCCAACGCTTCGACTACACATCAGCAAAGTTCTCCCTGCCAGACAAAAACTGCCAAAACAGTGATGGAAACAGAAGTGACGCTTTCATGACAGCAAGAAGAACCACAAAAACAACCAGCAGAGAAACCCTCTAAGTAAGCCCTGTGAAACCTCCGGAGTGACGGTGGCTTCAGTAAACAACAGGAGTCAGCGAGCAACCAGACTGCTGATGAGGCACTTTTTTTTTCCCCCACAGGAAATTCACAGACAGGACAAAAGCAAAATCTCCAACGTGAGAAATAAAATTAAAAATCAGCTCTTGTGTCTCAACGAGCACAACTGAAAACTTGTTTGTATCATTTCCCCCAAGCAGAGACGTTTTTTTAGGTTTGCTAGTGGACACTGTCAAAGTTTAAACGAGGTCAGTCGCATTTTCTGTCAGTCATGAGGAATGATTAATAATCCTCCTTCAGGGCTAAAGGCTAGAATACATACTGTTCTGATAAGATAAAAGAGAGACAAAACACACACAGAGGCTCTTCTGTCTGTCTCCAAACTCAGACTACTGAAGCTTTGCTACTCAAGAGGGGAAATAAGGAAACTTATGGAGGGGGAGCGATAGTAAATGTCATCCAATGTGAGGGGCTAAGCACTTGAGATTAATTGCCTTTCAAGAGGCACATAAAAATTAAAGACAGATAGTCTAGATATAGTTAATGGATTCTGAGGGCTTGTGAGATTAAAGAAGGCCTATGATTCATATTTCAAATCCAGATAGCACCGTCAGATTTAGAGGCCCAGAGCACACAGCCACAACATCCTGCTCATCCAGCATTACAGCAGCAGCACAGTGCCAAACGTAAGAGCAGGTGGGAGAAGTGAAACATCCCCTGTGAGAACTGGGACCTTTCTGTGGGACGCTGATGTGACAGACTGCGGTCCTGTTCAAGACCAACACCGACAATTCTTCCAAAACCATTCTTTATTGGACTTTATTATACTGAACCGTCTGAGCTGCAAGAGCACACTCTTCTCATTGAAGTTATTGCACACAAATCTGTGGTTGATGGCAAAAACGGCTCCTTGGCAATCAGCTAAAAGAGGCAATCATTTTGATGCGTTTATTCATTTTTTCCCCCCAAGGGCTGGATGAAATGACTGATACCACTCTCATGAAAGTGATTAGTTTAGCATTAAGATTGGAAGCAGGGGTAAAGAACTAGCCTAGCTCACGCCAAAGTTCAAAAATATGGCTGCAAGCACCTCTAGAGCTTAGTGATTTATCTTATGTTCAATATAACAGTGATGTAAAGATGACTTGTGGTGTTGGAGATCTTATTGTCCCCAAAGGCGAAATTTGTTTCCACAGAGCGTGCATTATGTGTGCCTCCAGAGTACATGTTGTGTATAATCTTTTCTTAAAAAACTGTTTATGCATTAACCCATAACCCCAGGGACATCACTGAACTGTGAGGCAGTTTTGGCGTAGTGGCTGAACTCTGTATTGCAGTGACTATAAAAAGGAACAGCTGTAAAATGAGCGTCACAAACACCTTAAATGACTCTTTGTATTATCAGAATTTAATCCATTTGGTTCAATAAAATTGGAAAAGCCTCCTCCAAGAGCTGTATCACTTAAATATTTTCATATCATTCATGTGTGCAAGGAGTCGACAGTAAGTGTTCCGGCTCAGCCAGAGAGGGACTCTAATGGTCTATGGGGTCAAAAACGTAGAAGACTGATGAAGCCTGAAAAACTTTTTTTGGTTTCCATGCATCTGACCTCTGTGCAGCATCTCTGCAGACTGCCTGGCAACCTCACAATGATAAAAAGAAGTCCCTGCCCCCATCTGTTATTCAGCAAGAAATAATTACAGCACGCAACTCCCCCTAAAAACACAAACTGTGGTTTTTACATTCCCGTACGCGTACGGATTAAAGAAACAAGATACAGTGAGTTAATAACTGAGCTTTAGAGGAGCTGGGAGGCGGGTTTTGTTACCTTTGGACAGAGCCAGGCTAGCTGTTACCCCCAGTTTCCAGCCTTTATGCTAAGCTAAGCTAATCACATGTTTAACACACATTAGACAGTGACATGAAAGTGCTGTGGATCATCTTCTCCAACTCTCATAAAGAAAATACTCACCTATTCACCCATTTAACACATCTTTTGAAACCAATTCCATGTGCTACACTTCAACTCAAATGTAGGGCTCCTGTGATGTGTGTTTTCTATATGCTGATGTGTTCCCCTTTATAGGGCTGTTAAAACAATGTTACTGCCCTGTCTTTGTGTGTCTTTCTGTCGGGGTAAAACAGCTAAAAAATGTGGGCTGTTAAAAAGTGCAGGCCAAGACAAGCTCTCTCTTGTATGCTGAGCCAAGCTGTTCGTCATCAGAAATAAACAGAGAGCCAATATCTGGTCTGCATGAGATGTGGGGGGAGGGGAGGGGGGGGGTAAAAGCCTTCAAACAGAAACAACTTCTTCTTTGCTTCAGTTTGTGTTTGTGTGCCAGTAAAAGAAGAACAATGCCACCTTCAAAATAAGCATCCTGCAGGTATCAGCAGCTCCGACGTGTGATTTTGACGTGGACAACATCACATGCTTGACAGACAACAGTCATTACCAGCCATGAAAACAGTGTTTAGATTCTCCTCAGCCTCCCGACTCATAGGATACCTCAACATCCACTGACATTACTCACAGTAAGCAGAAGACAAAAGCCTATAAAAAGAATCACACAAGGGCAACTTGAAACATTGATTATCTCTGTAACCTCAGTTTCATAACTCTGAGGCAACCAGCTATTTGTTAAATGCTGACATTCGCTGCGTGAGCATTTCATTTGTTGACACTCACATGCAGTGCTGGGGAAAGATGATAATTATCTCTTACGTTTTTTCTTCAAAAATATACTGGAACAGTGCAAGCTAAACTTGATAAGTTTTTCATATGTACAGGGATTTACACTGCTTTGTGTTGGGTGGGTGGCACCGCAGAAATAACAATCAAAGGAATAAAGCAAATCTCCTTCCAGCCACAAGAAAGTCCCACTCCACTGCCAGCGAGGCTCTGTTCCTTCGGCATCTTTAACCTGAACGGGTTTTCACCTATTAAATCTGGAATAATTTGGTGGGAAACTTTTATCTTACAGACTGTTGTTTCAAGAGCAGGTTCCACTGGATGTCCTAAAATATTCATTTGGAGAAACTGTTCAAATTTGACAAGTAAAACCTTTTACACTACAGCAGCACTGCAGTAAAGCTGGCTCGTTCACCTTGGCCTACTTTCCTACCTACAGTCGAGTTTATGGCAGCAGTTTTGTCCTGCTCTTTACTGGATTTGGGAAACTTTACCTGGAACACCTTTGCCTCTTCTGAGGACCAGCCGGACCTTCGGCAGAGCTGAAAAGCTTCTGCACGCTGCTGCTACAACCTGGCACAGACGTATAAATGTACTTTTAATCAAAGCAGTGTTTAACAGAACCACTTTTGTGCTCCACTGGCCACTTTGGGGCAGCGAAAACAAGCTGTAAACACAACACTGACATATCATCACCACGTAAGATGATTACAGCTGCACACCCAGGAGATACAGAGCAACATTAGCATTCACTTGGAGTCGTGTCTCTGGCGACCCGATAAATTTCAGTCCGATACTCACTCTCCTTTTAGCTCTCTACCAACTCCTGAGGGAGATATCTGTCTCTGTAGCTGCTAAATGCTCCACTGTGTTCACCACCTAGTCTCTAACTGAGCCTGTCTGCTGTTTGGTGCCGGGCGGGTAGTGTACAGTGGCTTTTTAGAGCTTTCTCTCTGAAAACAGCTGCCTGCCATGGCTGGAAACAACACTGATGATAACTGACCAAAACAATAAGGTTGTGGGCCGCTAAATCAAAACAATGAGCTGAAAGAAAAGTTCCATAAAGCTGAGGGGAACTGCAGAGTCAGGTGAGAACCACCTGTGGGTTTGTCACTATGAGCGACCCCTCTCATTAACACAGTTATTCGCATAAAAATATTGATTATAGCAGCTTTAAGTAAAATAATAGTCAAGTAATATTACTTCCAGGCCTCAGCATGCCAGTCCAGGAACTGATGCCCATTTGTTTACCCTTAGAAAACAGAGTAGCCATTGATTCATAAGTCTTCTCTCTGAAGGTAATCAAAGTAAGAAGAAAGTCCCTGAAACCTACTCTACGAAAAGCTGAATTCAGGAGCTCCCCTTTATTTATTTTCTTATCAGCACCCTGGTTCAACACACCGTGGCCGCCCCAGCATGCATCTAACATCGAGCAGACAGCTGTGATTTCTTTTATCCCACTGAAACAATTACAGTCAGCTGTTTATCTTTAAGGATCTAAATCCTGGGGACCTCTGGGGGGCTCTTAATGCTGAAGAGCCACCCAGCAGGCTGAGCTGGCCAAAAGCCTGACGGACTTCAAAATAAAACAGCTGCTGAGCCCACAAAATTAAACCCAAACACTTCCAGCACTTCATTGTGTAACATGGTGACATTTGCTGGGAGGCTTGGGTCTGACTTGATAAGGGTTGTTTTTGTGGCTCCAGAGTCAAACTGGAGACGGCCGTGAATATTTAACAGCTTTGTTAAAAAACGTGAACCTGTAGAAGGTTTCTAATTTTCTGAGCTTTCAGCTTTGTCCCTATTTCAGATATTAACCTCTGTTGTGCACCCAGATGAAATCAGCTTGAGAGTCAGAGACCTCCAACATACCACAGCTCCAGTGCAAAGAAACACCTGCAAGTTTCTAAAGGAACTTTATTAGTCTGCACGCAGCGATAGGATCAGGGTGTGGCCTTGACAAACCTGAGGTCTTTGTCTGCAGCGGTCAAGTTCAGTCAAGTCTCAAAGCAGAGAGCAGAGGAGAGGGAGGAGTCATCCGGTGTTTGTTTTACCTCAGGGTGTAAGGACTGAGTGTCAGGTGCCCAGGTGCTGCTCAGGTAGCTTTGTTTAATCAGACACATTACATTTCACATAAGTGTTTGGGTATCACCAAATCTGATTTCATTGAGTAAAATTCACAGAATGGGAATACTCGCACAGAAGGCAAAAGGTGAAAGTATTTCTGATAAAAAATGTTTGCTTCAGCAAACTAAATTGTTCTCAGTACAGTAATTGATTAAATAAATACTGCCACATCATCTCATACTGTATCTCACAGATTGAAAATATCAAGAGTGTGCGGTAACGTGGGCTGTAACGGTTGGCGTAGTACCATCACGGTACAGGGGTCACGGTCCGGTGCACGCAGCCGCACGCGGACTACACGGTGTGCAGATTGATGCATGTAATGTGGAACCAAAGTTGACAAGCGCGAGTTCTGCCGGGAAAGTTTTAGCCGTACACCACTAGCAACATGTGCTTAGGTTAACGCAACAAGCTGATTGGCCTGCGAGTCAGTCACAGTATGGCGAGCGCAAACGAAGAGCCACAGCTGGAAGACCCGCCCTGCGTCCTTTAAATCAGTTGTTTGGGAAGAGTTCAGGTTCCCGGTCAGCTACAACAACAATGGAGAGAGAGTTGTTTATAAGACAAGTAATAAATAAATGAATGACAAATAAATGAAAACGTATCCTTATGCGTTTGTTTTTTTCACCCTGCTGTACCGAACAGTGACTCCTAAACCGTGTATAAACCAAACCGTGACTTCTGTGTATCATTACACCCCTACTTAATTTCCATTACAGGTTAGCAGGTTTATAGTTGCACATGTTTAATCACTACTCTATCAGACTACAAAGTTCAACTCATAAATGTGGAAATATACAAGTCCAAGTGTGTATTATTTTTCAGAGGTAATGGGTTTGATGTTGCCAGTGGTCCTCTGACTGCCTGGGTGGCTTTCAGCCAAACGTTAACGAAGACCAGACTCACTAATTGCTGCATGTTCAAGTAATGACACATAAAACACTAATGTGAACCACAGCCACTGAATCAAACACACTTTACAGGCTCCATGCTGCAGGAGGACAGATCCCAGCCCTTTTCCTACTGAAAACAGCAGCTGACATACAAACAGACCTGACTGGGAAATCTGAGGACTTTTTTTTTTTAAGTAAATGATTTAATGCCCATTGCAACATGTTTCAAAATACCGTTCAAAATGAATTTCAGAGCAGAGCTTCCACAGTGAAAAAGCTGCAGAGGAGAAAAAAGTCCTTTTGTGCCCACATACCAACGACAGTCCTGCATCTAAAGCTTCACAGACGCAGACTTTAATTGGTGTCAACTCCAACAAGAAGTAAGTTCATTCAAAAGCTCCTCCTCATATGTTTTTTTTGTAGTGGCAACAAGCTAAAATTTTCTCAAAACAACAAAACTTCTTGTTTTAATGGAGTACTGATGATTTTTCCTGCAATGGGAAAGTTTGCTTATAACAACAGGACACTGTGTTGTGACATCAAGACACTTTTCTCGTATTAACAAGAAAAATATGAGCCGCAGTTCAGGGCTGAAACTGACGCTGCACATATTTTCTTAATGGCGAAAGCGACTTTCAGGGGTATTATCTGTGCTCCAACACGTCTTTGCTGTGGCTAGGATGCTGTAGGATACAACTTGAACCTCTTTATTTCACCTGCGCCGTCTCTTCCTGTCACACTGGACTGTTTTAAACCTAAAGCAAAGAGAAGTTCATCTCCTGTTTCTCCTCTGACAAAACAAATAGACCAATTAAGCCAAAAGGCACTTTGGGCCTGAAGAGAACTGTTTCCGTCAGTGAAGAACGGTTCCAGTAATGCTCGGCACGAACATGAATAAACACACATGTTCCCATTTACCCTATAAAGGAGACACACACATGCGTGCACACACACACGGTAACATGCGTGCACACACACAAACATGCTCACAGGACGCAGCTTTGGGACAGCAGTTTTATTTATGGGGTAAAAAAAGGGTTTGTGCATGTCTGGAAAATAAAGCCACGCTATTTCTGGCATCAGGAGACTGCTGAGCGCTTAGATCATTATTTAGAACCAGCTGCAGAGTCTGCAGTGGAGATGTGGGTCAGGGGGGCAGGAGGACTAGGAAGTCAAGACTCACTGAAGCCTTGTTACAAAACAGACAGGAGAGAAGAGCCCGAACGACATATGGTATGCCCCGAGGAAGAATATTTTACAGCTGAACAATAAACTTTATTATCACAGATGATACTGACAGTAAATATCATCAAACCATGTATCCAAAACATCAACTTTCCATGAGCCAAGAAGGACAGCCCTGTTTTTAGCTGTGACAATGGATCATTTAGCTTAAAAGGAAAGGTTCACTGAAAGTGTTGAAAATACAAACCTCTTCTTTAACAAGTAAGACATGTTTCTGAACTCATAAAGGATCTAAACTAGGATTTAAACTAGAATTAATACAAATAAGGTTCAAAAATACATAAGATTTCCTCCTGTAGAACATTTCTGCCCTCCAGTTTCTGTCTGCATATCTTTGCAGATGTACGCTGATACTGATTTATCTGCAAAAAGCCAGTAATGGCTGATAATGTCTGTCTGTACATATATCAGTCAAGGTTAGTGACTTATCCGTGCGTGAGTTTCTACTAAAGATAAGCATAATAAAACACAAACACTCACAACATCACAGGGGTTTGAATCAGGTCCTTCACAGCTACATTACACAAATCCTGACAGTGTCCATAAAGCACACTGTCTGTCTGCACATGCATTCACCTTGAAGACACTCCTCAGAGAGCCTCGGGGCTCCACACACAGATACAGACGTAAACACAAAGACAGATGGCCGTGTGGATACCGAGGATAGGATTACAGGAACATTCAGAGACAGACCGTCGTCCAGCACAGGTCATCTGACCCCAGATACAGTGCATCCTCCTTCCTGCTACCAACTTCCTCTCCTATATAGAGCTGAGTGACGAACGCAAACTTTAAGATATTTTTGACTCAGTATCGAGGATGAGCTGCTGCGAGCTGCGTTTCATTACAGACTCTTTTGTTCGTCTTTTGCTTTCTGGGTGCTTTTGTTGTTTTGTGCACATCAGAAACAAAACTCAATACTTTTGTCTTTATGTTTTGATTTTCTTTGTTCATTCTGCGTTTACTGATTTTGTTGGACAATCGCTCAGGGAACACCCAACCCCCTCCCACCCTCAATCCCTTCAGTTTTATGGGACGTAAAAGAGAAAGTAGAGGGTTTCAAATATTTAATCTATATGTCTATTATTTCAAAATTAATTATTAAAATTATTAAATTATTAAAAAAGAAGAAAAAAAAAAGAAAACAAGCCAGTTGTTCACCTTGGTGGGTCAAGAGAGTAACTAAAAAGGAGATGGGTCATTGCTAATTTGAGCTAAGGGTCTGTGATGTGGTCTGAGAAAAAATGGATTTAATGATTAAATAAGTAACAACACTGAATATTCATCTCATGCAGATAATGCTCATTTCACACCAGAAACGTTCAGAAAAATTGTTTAACTAACCTTTAACATCGGGCAACATTTAAGGTATATTGTGACACTACAATAACCAAAATCCCAGATGATGAGTCAAAGCCCGCAAAATATATCCAAACACAAACAAATGTCAGACTAGCTGCTCTGCATTAACGACTGATTTGATGCAATACCGATTTAACTACAGGCTTGTTTATGAAAGCAAACATCTGCCGTATGAAACACTTGGTGTCTGACAGGACAGTTTTGGAAAAATCGACGGAGCACGGCTGGTTTTGTTTATTCATTTTAAGAAACAGCAGTTTAGTTTAGAGTGAACAGAAGAAGGACTGGGTAGTTAAAGGGTACTGGGTATTGTTTGCCATTTTTTCGATACTAATTCAGATACAATGCCTGAGATTCGACACCGTCATACAGATGCCAAACCAACGCTATATAATACGTACTATACAGGCAGCTAAGTTGAGAGGCTGGTTCATGTCTCTGAGGCCAGATCACACCAAGCAACACCACCAAGCCAATGCTGAAGTGATTTAGAAGACAGTTCTTCTAAAGGCCACTAGATGCCGGCTTAAAAAACTTAACTTAACCCTAACCCAAACAAACTGGGGCCTCCATCGATAATTTAAAGTCTTTTAATGCTTAAAGGCTTAAAGAGAAGTCGTCGTACAGAAGCTTTAGGCCTGTTCAGACTGATTTGATGTGCTGAGTTGCCCTAAAAACATGACCTGGAGCTCAGCCTCAGTTAGCCATTGCACAATAGAGTGTAAACTTCATCTAGATCTGCAAACACACAAACGGCTCAGTGACTTCTCCTACTTGTCCATTATAATGAAAATCAGCAGCGAGCTCGTCCATTCATCGGCCTAAAGAGTGAGTTTACCTGAACGGCCACAGAGATATCTTATCACCGCCGAGCATCACAAAAACAAGCTTCAGTAAACCGGATGAGAGGAAGATAAAAACCTTTGAGTGACTCATGGCAAGCGGCTCTTGTAGCAAGTTTTATTATGTGACATTTCACTGGGAAGAGAAAAAGAACGCTAGTAAATATAAAATACGGCGATCACTTTTGGCAGTTTTTCCCGTCCAACAAGCATTTGCTGAGTCCTGCAGTAATGTTCCGGGTACGCCAGCGTAAAACTTGGAAAGACACACTGGGGAGCTGTGTGTTCTAGTGGTTTTGGCTGGTTTGGCTGCCTCGTGTCACCACAGCGCATACACACCCATTTTAATGTGCGCACACACACACACAATTATAGCTCAACCCAACGGCCGGTCTGCCCAGCAGGTGTGAGCCACAGCTGGGCGTGGAGCGCTGCCTGCTTCCGTGTCCTCATATTCAACTGTATTTACTACAACTCATCGTGAGTAGAAGAAAAGAATTGGTGCCATAATCCAATTAAATAAATGCAAAAAAGACGCCGACTTAAACTGTATTCATCAGACTAAACTTTAATGAGCTGTTAATAGTGTTATATATTAACATTCATTTAAATAATACAAAAATGATGATCTTTAACCAATAAACTTGACTTTGAGAGAGTAGTTTATCAAAATAATCTCAACTCAAGGTCCACTTACTAGATTTTACCTCAAGCATACTGACTGACCCATCACCATGACAACTGAGCGAAATCCATTGTTCTAAAAGTGCACTGATGAAATCTCACCAGTTACAGAGCTTGCATGTCAACAGATCCATCTCCAACTGAGAAAACTTTTTCAAACTAGACTCTTTGATTTAGAAAACCCGTTTAAAAAAATCATAAAAAAGCATAAAGCAGCAGGATTTGTGCAACACATCTGATTGCGCCCAGTTTGCCATCTAAACTCATTTTCTCTCCACAAAGGATGAGATTTAAATTGACAGCACAGTTCAAGAAGACGAAGGAGGAGGAGGAGGAGGAGGAGGAGGAGGCACCAAAGACAACTCAGGCAGAGAGATAACAGTAGAGCTCAAAGTACTGACAGAATGACAGAGATAAACAGAAACAACTACACTGAATTTCACTGAAACACATAAACAATGACAAAGTGTTGACTACAGGGAGGAAGAAAACACCCCCCGAAAAAGATGAAGAGATGAAGTTGAGATGATAACTAAAGTGCCAAGTCTGGGCATTTTAAACAAACAGACACAGAAACATAAACCGGAACTGCCAGAAAACAGAAGAACAATGAGAAACAACACTGAATCACAGGAGCACGTGTGGCAATATATTGATTATTTTACCCTGTATCCAGTCAGCTTGACAGAAGTGCATGCTGTCTGCTTTTAGTTAACTGATATACTGTAGTAATCTAAAAACACAGGCTTATCTATAGGAGTGAACGGACGGCCCTGCAGAGAGAGGTTTATTTTCTCTATAGCAGCGCAACTGCACAGAAGCTCATGTCGCCGAGACAAGAATACTACAAGAAATATCAAGTTCAACAACTGATACCAAACCTGATCTGTCGGTGTGACCGTGGCTCACTCTCCAAGCAGCATTTCAGATTCACAGGCTGATACCTACACCTCAGTGAGCTCCATGGGAAACTACTTTCAGACATTCAAGGAGACGAAGAGCGATTTAAAAAAGGAGAAAAACCACTGGGGATGCCATGCCAGCTGATTTCCTCTTTAATAAAAGCTGCTGCGCCTTTAGGCGGTTTATCAGTCTGAACACTCCAGACTTTCCCAGACATAAGACTACAAATGAGCAGCTCCCAGCCGAGTGTGACCAATCCAGGTGGAGCACAATACTATTTACAAGATATTCTTGCTTGCTAAGGGGCTCCAAACAGACCTTAATAGTATTTCCTGTGGGTTTTTAGGAACGTGCGGGCACAGAATAGTTTTTACAGCATGCCTTACACTGGGCACTCCACAATAATTAACTGACAGATTCAGAGGGGCGAGGAGAGGAAAGTGTGGAGGAGGCGTACCGTTTGGTATCATGAGGAACTCATTATGGCTCCACACTGGGCAACCACGGTGAGAAAGGAGTAGAGAGGAGAGGAGCGGCCGAAGGTAGTGGACTGTTAAGATTTAATGACTGCTTATGGATGATCGGCACAAACAAACAGCCATTCTGCATCTGTGCGCTCAGTGTGTCCAGCCTTGCTGCTGACTAAACGAAAGACTTCTGTTTCTAGTGGGTATAGATAAATACAGGCAGGCATTGTGTTAGGGGATCGCGCCAAAGTTGGCCCCACTGTCACAAAGCGCTCTCTGTGGTTTCACAGGAACAGCCGTTGGCTTGGGGATGAGCCAGTGGGGGGACCACCCCCTCCCCTCCAGCCAGGAGGTCTCGCACCAGAACGCAGAGTCTTGGACCCGATGTTCTGGGAACACAACAGCTTCGGCCTGTTTGGTACAGCTGAGCAGATACACTGAGCCAAACTCTCTTTGGGCATCAGAGTAAAGCAGGGACAGCTCAGTGAGAGGAGAGGGATTTGAAGTTGGCATCAGCACATGAATCACCGATTAACAGAGCATGTTTATGCCTCAGGACGGCAAAATGGAGATAATTAAAAGGCCACAGCGCTTCAGCTCAAAGCTTTGAGTTATTATAAAATCTCAGTATTGTTGGTTTTTAATCTGTCACACATCTCTCGAGCTAAATCCGTCTGATATTTACTTCAATCTCTATTCCAAACAAGCGTCTCCACGTCTCTCAGCTCCTCGATCATTCCAAGACAAGTATCATACCAAAACATGCCCCCCGAGGCAGAAACAAAACAAAACACGAGCTGAACATCTGAACAACTACTATTGCAGCTGCTCCTCTGAGCTTCTTCTGGGAGCAAAGCCAGCAGCCCTGCAGGTGCCTGCTTCAGCCCCCCTCAGAAAATAAAAGCTAGGTTGACTGCGGTGGAGTCAGGAGAGGGCCAAACCACCAAGACACACCCAGAGCAGGTATGGGAACGTGACTCAACATCATGAATGTGCATTATTTTTAATTATAACCCGCAACAAGGAGCAGATCTGAAGAGTTTACCGCATGTTTGATGTAAGCTTGTATTCTCGTTAAGTTCAATGCCCAGGGAGCTGTAGTTCAAACCACCACCTCACTGCGACCACAGCAACTCGATGGACTCAAATGCAAGGATTCTCTTAACATCACCTTGCCAGCAGAATTCAAATACACAACTCAGACCAGCTCAGCTCCAACGGAAATACAGACAATCCCCAGATGGTATTCCTACCTGAGCAGAGGATGCCTTTGTGTCTGGGACAGGAGAAGTCGTCGCACTCGCAGAAGCTGCCGTAAATCTTGCCAAACTCCGATTCGTAGCACAGACACTGGTTGCAGCTGCACTCTCCTCGCCCGCTGCAGATCTGCTTGCCCTCGGCTTCCCGGCAGGCGCTGAAGTACATGCTGCTGGCCTCGCCCTCCTGGCACTCACAGCGGGCGCCCAGGTAGCCCGGCTCACAGTGACAAGTCCCACAGTTATAAGTACCTGCAAGGGCAAGAGTTACTTTATTTTATTACGAATTTAGCCATTATGATATCTACTGTATTTCAAATATATAGCTCAAGTTTTAAAAATATGGATGAGTATAATTTTGGCTTTTATGGCCATCATTATCTCAACAGCAACCACCACAAGTGAGAGCCTCTCCATAATCATGCCAAAGAAAGTAGTCAATGAATAGGACGAAAGTAGGAGTTTTCCTTAGTTATTCAAGTCAAAATACCAGATCTAACATCACTGATTGAGGTGTTCAACTTCCTTAAAAGTTCCAACCTACAGGAAGCAGTACAGCAGCAGTTTTATGTCCTGTGTAATTAACAAGGATCATGGTTTTTACTCGTTTTCACAGGCACAGGATTTCTCACAGGAAATGATTTTTTACATAGATTTTTATGTCCCCAAGCTTCGAAAATTTCCTGCTGCGAGAAGATGTTGATCCCTGCAGTTTAATTAGCATTACACAACTTCCTCAGGTAAGAGAAAAGAGAGAAAAATGAAGAGAAATAGCATATTAGCTGCTAATTATGTACCAGAGAGACCATAAATGGGAAGATGTAATGCTAGATGAAGTACCGATGGAGCTGCAGATGCTGCTGTTGGTTTGTGCTGTCCGGCTGCAGCCGCAGTCACACTGATAATCCACAGCCACCTCCAGACGGTCTTTGAAGCCCACCGGCTTGATGGTGAAGCTCTGGTCAGTGCCGCGGGGAGGGCAGCTCCTCGCCTCCACGCTCACGTTGAAAGACACCTACGGGGGGGAAAAAAAAAAAAAAAAGGAAGTGGTGTAATTAGAAAGAAAATATACTGGCGCTGATGGAGAAAGGATAATGACTTCCTGTTTGTGGAATGAGAAGGGTTCAGGTCAAGTTCAGATGATTTGAGAGTTTTATACAAAAGCAACATCATTCAGTCTCTAAACCACAACATCTTCACCCACCTCGAGTTTCCATACTTCTAGGTGACCTGATCACACCCTACATCTTTATTTGAGCATACACAGCCACCATACAAACAATTGGCAGCTGCCACCTAGCCTGTGGACATGAACTACACATGACCCTGTGTTGTCATGTTTACACCAGTTATTTCACCCACAGAGGAGTTTACAGTGTGCAGCTGATGTGGCTTTGCCTGCGCAGAAAGTGGGCCATGACACAAGACCTACACCCATTTGATTGCTCTGAGGAAGGAAGCGTCGACAAGAAGAGAGACCCAACCCCAGCTGTTTTTTTCTGTTCCAACATGAGCACGTTCTTCTGGTATTTTCCTCATATTTACTCAATCGCAGCAACCGTCCTCAACGCCGTCTGCTCAATGCAGAGCTCAGGGTTTTTCCTTTGATGTTGCCTTGACTGTAGCGGATTAAATTATGCAGCTATAAATTTGCATAACTGACTGTTGAAATAATGCGGGTTTTCAACTTAACACCACATACTGTATAAGAGAATGACAAAGTGCTAAAAAGAAAAGCACACTTGTTCTACTGGTTTGGCTCTGTACTCCAGCTCACTGGATATGAAATAAAACAACTGTGTGATTGTGAGGTTTACGTGCCAGATTTCAACTTTAATTCAAGGGTGTTAACCACCATTTAAGATAACCCATGTAGTTATTGTAGCACTTTTTTTCTCCTTTCTTTTCCTCCCAATTTTTAGTAGACAGATGCAGACAGACGTATAGATAGGCAGACTGATTATACAGTACACAAAGCTGGAGAAAGAGTGAGGAAAGGTCGCATAGTCTCATTTATTTTGGTTCAGAGATCAAAACCGTTACAGAGGGGAGGTAATATTCTTCGCTTTGAAGTTCTGACTAGAAGCACTTGCCCCTCAGAAGATAAACTGAAGTCTTGCACCAAAAGCAAATATTCCAGCCTTGCAGCACCTGCTGTTCTTGGCAAGAACACCTATGTGTTTGGATCTGGATCTCCTAAGTAAAGGGCAACCCACATGTTCTGATCTCCTGAATTTCAAGACCAAATATGTCACAGCCTGGGCAAAGCCTGTCCTGTTCGAACTGTGTTGGACAAACACAGCTTTCCTCTGCCTTTGTTCATAAGTGTTCATAAGTGAAAATATCCCACGGTAAATACATCACATGAACTGGACCGATGGAAAAGCCACTGCATCGTGTAAATAATGGAAGCCAGACATAAACTCCACTGTTACAGGCTGCGCAAACTGACTGTGACAGCCAATTTACACAGATTATGACAAAGAAACAGAAGTTAGAAGGATAGGTAAATACACTGTTCATGTATCGATGTAAAACATCACAACTCATACTGTAAACTCTGGTATCATGAACCCTGTTTGAGTTCAGTGCTTTCTATCACTTTGTTGGGGGTTTGGTGGTAAACTTGGACATCTTTAATTTTGTGTTTTAACACAGACACTGAACGCACCAATAGTTTTGGTCTCTAAGGATGGGGGCAGAAATTGTTCATCATGCTATGACACGACGCCTTGCTGCTCTTTGTCTCATCCTGACTTTACTACTGTAATTCATTGTTGACCTGCTTAAGTAAATGAAAAATTCAGCTGTTCCATAATGCAGCACATCCTGCAGCAGAGCTCCCAATCCCGACTTCACTTCATTGGTACAGAACCGAATTCAAGATTCTTCTCATCACTAAAAGGCTCACCAGATGTATTCATGAACTTTGAACTCCTTACTCTTCAGACAGGTCTCTAAGGTCTTCTGCAGGGCTTGCTGTCCGTCACTCAAAACCAAGGGTGACCAGATTGTGCAGCATGGCTCTGGAACAGCCGCTATACCAGCTATGGTTGTAGTTTGTTATTTGTTGGTATTACTTGATGTGTTACTTATTCGCCTTATACTGTCGATGTGTGAAGTACTTTGTCACTAACTGTAGAAAGGTGCTATGTAAATAAACACAAGTTTCTAGCTTCCTGCTCTTCAGCATCACAACACCACACTCCCCAAACATTCACTGACACTAGTTCCCGGATTATCACATCCAAATGTTTTCAGCATTCAGGCAAGACATGTCATCTCTTTGGGAAAAGCAATTTAGACAGAACAACATCCCTGCATCAGCCCCAACTTTCAACCTCAATACCCACCATTCTCTTCTTCAAAAGAAAGATGCCAATACTAATGAGCATGCATGAATCTATTTGAGCTCAGCGTCAGGAGGCAGGGGATTAAAGTGGAGCGTTTGTTTTTACTTCAGTCCAGCCTTCCCTCACATGTTGCCCGGACTGTCCCTCGACTTGAGCGCGGGAAGCTTAACAAGATAACGAGGGACGAAATTAAATTTACTGTAAATGTGAGTCGCGAGGAGGCCGGTTCACCCAATCATGTGGCTTGCGAGGACAAGTGTGAGATTGTGGAGAAACATAGGGGGTGAAAGCTTTGGGAGGAAGTAGTAGTAACAGAGGACATTGGGGGGACGGGGGAGGAAAGAGTGAGATGATACTCATTGGGAAAATGCCTCAACACACAGCTGGGTGAGTAATGTAATTCAAGGAGAGATGTATGGTAGGGAATCAGATCAGGGAAGGATAAGAGACAGACAGTGTGTTAGGTTGTACTATGGTATGATGTAAGGGGACAACTGAAACACATGTAGACAGTAGAATAACATTAATGACAGTCTTAACTCTGATACAAACATTAGATACAAGCATAGAAAAAATTGTATCTCAAAAAAAGATTCAAAAATTTCCCTCATGGTTAAAAGAAAAAAAAAAGATCAGCATCACGATGGAAAAATCTTTTTGGACGATGAAAGTCTTATGACTGCCTGAAATTCAATTAACTGGGACAAAACCACGAGAGGAGGTCAAACAAAGCAACACATAACTTAATTCAAATGCTTCCAGTTTGTTTGGACAAAAAATCTTTAAAAAGAACAAGAAAAAAGGAACTGCGGTGTGTTAGCACAGACTCTGTTTCATTCATATGCATGAGCCCATTCAGCGGCCATACATTTCTGTAGTGTTACAGTGAAAAGGATGCCAGCTTAACTATATACACTCCAGCTAGCATTTCTCCTTGTGCCAGTGCTTCTTTCATGGCTTGCAGTTTCACAGGCCTCCTCCTGCCTACTTTTGTGTGAGGTCATTGAGATGCAGCATCGGGCTCGATGGCGAGCTCACACAGACACGGTGACTGACACCTGGGCCAGGGACTGGGCCATATCCTCAGCAAAGGACTGGGAGGCTTGGCACCCGGCGGGCTGAGCTGCTACCCTCCCATCTCCTTTCACTGCTGAGGATAAAAGACATGAGCCAGGCCCATCACCCGAGAGCCCCCTTCCATTCACTGCTGTTATTCTGCCTCAATCACCCTCAGCTCCTCCACCAGCCGTTCCCATCCCAAAACCAGGAAAACAAAGCAGCCGAGAGAAGAGCACAGGGGGGTTTGGGAGAAGAATTCCAACACGATGAAGCCCACTGTGTGACAGCATGTATGAAGCTGCCCCTTGCCAGAATTTTCAATGGATCCAGGACTCAATACAAACCTTAATTGAGGCCTGTATAGAATATAAAGTGACCACCAGAGAGGTCTGTGCAAAATTCAAAGCAATTAAGATGTACCATCATCCTGTGTCACCTGACCTCTGCTTTTGTTCAGAGGGACAGCAGCTGAGAAAGTATTCCAACTGCAGTAAATGCAGCTTAAGCTTACAGCCATTGGAAAATACACAAGTCTTCAAACATTCAGTATATCATTCTCGTGCGCAAGACGTACTCTTATGAGCTGGCGGAGATTTGCTGCGCAGCAGAGATTAGCATGGTCATCTACCTTGGTTAAAAGTGAGCCAGCTCACGATACAGGCCTCTGGTCCCTTACATCTACGTTCTCACTGCCTCTCTGGCTTTGGGCTCTCTACCTCTTCAGCCAGCATCTACATTCAGAACAACACAATCCCAAAACTGAAAGATTGAAGCTGGACCTACAGAGGGAAAAAGGACAAAATCCCGTGACGCCTCCCAGGACATGTTCAACTGAAAATAAAACTGTGTTTAAAACATGCATGGGGCTGCGTTAATGTGGGCATGTTGCTACAGGTACCGGAGACAAGATCCAGAAAGTCCAGTTTGACTAATAGATCTATGAGCCTGGAGGCTCTTCAGGCTCCAAAACACTGCACAGCAGTTTATAAAACCACGAGACAGTTTTCAAGTCTGGGAAATTATCATAGAAGTAACAGACTTCATCCTTGGACTTGAGGATTGTGAGGCAAAAGGTCAGCCAGGTTTAACATTTTTACTGGCCGACCATGCGTTTTTTTGGTTGCAGTGCTGTTGTTGGTCTGAACGCAGCGTAAGGACAGCTTTTCCCAGGGCTGTATCCGCTGTTGATTGAATCCAGCTGAGAACAAATATTCCCTGAGGGATGTTTCTGCCAAGAGAGCTGTGTGATAATAATTAGATCGTTCCTTCTCCTAGATATTGTCGATAAGCAGTTAAAAACAATTTACAAATCAGTTAAATGAATTATTAAGAAGCAAAGATCCACACCTACGGGGAAAACAAGGAAATCGGTTCATGTAGCGAGAGAGGTACAAAATTTGTGTCCTGGAGTCAGAAACTCACTCAGTCATCTTGACTTTTATTACTGTGGCTACTTTTCTTCACAGGTGCCAAGACTGTCTCTCTGGTTACAGCGAAGAGCGATATAAACCCTCCTCTCCCTCATCTCAGTTTGATTTCTCAGACAGGAACTCACTTTGAGAGGATTCAGGTCATAGAAGGTCACACGGCGTTCGTCCCAGACTGCCAAGTCACAACTTTCTTTCTTTAGTCATTGACCGTGATTATGAATATCACTCTGAGCAGAGCGGAAGGATTATATGACCTCATGAGCATATTTACCCGTATAATGACAAATGTAACATTAACTATTGTTAATAATGTCTTTCTCGTGTTGTTCACTTCTGATTACAGTATGGTCTGGGCTGACTGGATGGTTGAACATCCAACTAGACGTTATTGGCTGTTGTAGCTATTCTCAGTTTAACCATATAGGATGGCAGTCTAAGGAGAAGGAGAATAGCTTTCTAAAGCACAAATGATAATCAATCTGTCCACAGTTCTTATCAATACAGCAACCTTTAGCACAAAGATATTGCGGAGCCTTGTGATAACCTCTCCAGCAGTAAGGGTTAGATCATTCTGTGTCCCGTCCTCACCTGCATAATGAAGGTCTTGTATGGAAACATATGAAGACATTTTTCTGCCAAAGCTCCTGAGCACTTGTGCAACCGAAATCGTATCTATAGAAACATCTCCGCATGTGTACAAAACATTTACATGTATCAGTAATCGGCCTCATACAATTACAAGTCAACAGTTCCTGAACCCGATTAATGCAACCTCTCAGATCCTATGCCACGTGCTGCAAGCTATGGAATTCACACACGAACACATTTTTTACATCTGCTGCTGTAAAAAATTGGGAAAAACATACTGCAGGTTCGCATGGGAATGTATACAATGAGAGTACCAACCTTAAAGAATCAATTCTTACAAAAATAAATGAATAAATATTTTTCAAGCACAAATGCAGGTCACTGCTTCCAGCTGTTTGAATCTGCAACCTCTCAAATGGTTGTTTTCCAGTCTCAAACAACAATTTCCATGTGCCCCCGATTCTGCAACAAATGCCGCTCTGAATGAGTCACAAGTGTGATTTGATCTCTGTGTCTTGATGTTTTTCAATTCACAAAAACAAACTCCAATGCTCTAGTTCTAGTTCTAGTTCTGCAAAAACACCTTCATATAAGGGCGTCCATGTATTTGTATGTACTGGTAATACTACAAGCAAACTTATTTACACACAACAGCGACATTGTTCACATAAAAAAGTCACGTAAGTGTATGTTCTTCCAGGACAATGTTATAGCCTGAACAGCTCACAGGTCAAAATTGAAAAACAAGCATCCTGAGGATGACAACCACAGTAAATCACCTCTTCAAGATCTTAAGGCCACTGATACATTTTTCATAACCCAAAAGAATAAAATGGTGTAGGTGAAGACCACCAAGCTGCTAAAATACTTTTTCAGGGCCAACAGGATGCATAAAACATTTATAATGTGAGGTGAGCTGGAAAAGGGGAGCGTGGACTTGGACTCACAGTGTCTCCTATCTTCAAGTCGGCACACTTCCTGAGGCCTGGCAGCGGCTTTCCGTCCTGGCAGGTGGCGGTGAAGGAAAGACTGATGTCCTCTGGGTGATCCCACACTGACAGCTCCACTTTAGAGCGGATGTTCTGAGGAGAACACACCCGGGAGTTTGTTGGTACATGTTAGTGCAGCAGGATTTTAAAACACATTAATCTTGTTGCATGTTAAAATAAATCCTTCCAGGCTTCCCTGCAACAGTGAACAGAGGATTTCTAGCAGTTGCCATTTTCATTTTCCAGCGTTCTGCAACTAGAGCCACATTAATATGATGCCTCCCACGCAGACATTTATATTAAAACCACCTCAGTCTATCTTTTCGGGCCTGTAACTCTGGTTGAGTAACAGTGGAAAAGAGTGAAACATGGGGAATGTGTTGCCATGGTTAGGCACATTTTTATAGTTACCAAAACCACAAGCGCTGTGCATGGAGGCAGGTTGTAAGTGTTTGGATGTGAAATACCATCGATGTTTGCAATGCCAGCTGCATGTGGCTCTTTGCAACATGTGCAGACCCAATCTGTAGTCATTCATGCACATTTACTGCTACGTAACTGTGCCAAGGATAAATCAGGATCGTTCTTGGTGCGCACGGATAATCGTGCCCTCATTCGCTCTCTCTCACACACACACTTACACTTTTCTGACCTTTAACACAATCACAGCAGGGAGCAGCTTTGTGCCACGGTCAAACTGGAGGAAAAATGAGCTGGTTACACAACGAAACCTCACAGTGTTTGGCAAAGCCTATCTAGCCAACGACCCCGGAGTGGTGGATACAGCGTGGCAGCTGGAATGTTAATAAGGCCGTGAGTCAAAGCACTTCATTCAAGCTCACTCCCACACACTGAGCATGTCAAGTCTGCGTTTGACACAAGTTTCTGTCGCGGAGAATACGCTGCCACGGGCCAAAACAAGACGCAGCTCCTCCTGACTGAGGCAAGGAAAAATCTGTACACCCACACAGGAAAACATTTAGGGAACGGTTGACTGCATGAAGTTCACTTCTTTGGTTTAAAAAAAAACTTTTCTTATTTTATAAGACAGGTAATCAGGTGAATATCAGGCTTCAGTTTAGGGGCCAGACACAGAGAGGTGGGATTCTAGAGAATAATGATTATTTTTACAATAATTATCACCTCATTAGAATATGTGTGTCAATTTCTTCACATGTCTAGCTGCTGTTCAGCCCACTGCTGCCTCTATTTCTAATCAGTCTGCTTTAAGTCACCTCCAGTTAGTTCCAACTGCTGCAGTAAGATTGCTAAGACTTAACACACATCACATACAGCAACCTTTAATAAACTGAGCTTAAAACATGGTTAATATATTAGTCCACAGGGTCTTCAAAGCAAAAGCTGTTTCTGCTGTTAGATTGGCTGAATCTGTCACCATTTTTCAATGTTCAGGTTATAACTGATTGTACTTTGCTCAGTCTATGCATTTTTTTTCTGTTTAAAGGACTTAAAAGAAGCTAAAACAACCACTGATCACAACCCGCGTTATTATTACTTCAGCTACTTTGCAGGAATTTATTTCTTTGCTTCCACTCATCAAGGTTTAACTCGGAGGAGTCTAGGAGGAGTCCTCCCTTAGTAGGGCTGCATTTAATAATCACTTTTCATTATCAATTAATTAATCAATTTATCAATCAGTTGTTTAGTCCAGTGGTTCCCAAACTTTTTGGATTGTGACCCATTAAAACAAAGCAATATCTACCTCCTCTAATCACCAGTTGACCACTTAATTGACCAGCAAATTAAAAAAAATGATAATAATAATTTTACTTTTAGAGGCCTGGAGAGGTTCAGTTTTCCAGTAATGGAATAGAGGGAAGTCTGAAAAATTTAATATAAGTTTGAGTAGCAGAAATATGTTTTTTCAGGTTCCTGTGTTGTTTATCATTTGGTGACGCCTCAGATTTATCTTGCGACTGTTTGTGAAGGCCCTGACCTCTCGGCTGGAAACCACCGGTTTATTCCATAAAATGTTACAAAGCACTGAAAAATGTCCTTCACAATTTCTCTGAGCCAACGTGACGTCTTCAGAATGCTTTGTTTTGTCTGACCAACAGTCCAAAACTCAAACATATTCAACTTGCAACAAATCCTCACATTTGAGCAGCTGACACAAAAGCGCACAACATTTGTGCTTGGTAAGTGACTTAAATGATTATCAGAATTGTTGATTACTTTTCTGTCGATCCACTAATAGATTAAATCGACTAATCGTTTCTATCCCTACGAGAAAAAGTCAGCTGTTAAAACCACTTCAGAACATCAGCCTCTCAAACAAAATGTGAAATCCAGCTTGTGTGCAGCCACCCATGTCAGCTGGGGGCTCATTAACTGTCACAGTAGTGGGAAGAATGTGCCTCCGTTTTCCTCCCCCTCTTATCCTTCTTCTCAAATCCCTCTGTGTCGTCACACACACACACACACACACNNTTTTTGATACGTATGTGTGCATGTGCGTGTGCATATGCGTGTGTGTGTGTGTGTGTGTGTGTGTGTGGTGGTTGCTGTTAACCCACTCAGAGCTTCCTTTGCAACAGGAAACAACACATAACTTCATGGAAATGCCACAGTGCGTTTCTGTCTGATATGTTAATGAACTGAGAATGTGTGTGTGTGTGTGTGTGTGTGTGTGTGTGTGTGTGTGTGTGTGTGTGTTTGCATGCTGGGATTCCTCATGCCTGTCTCATTGTCCTGGGCCCTGTAAGACAAAGGGTTAAGTAAATGTTTGGGGAAGATAAGGCCACTCACCCTGACAGGCAGCAGGCCCCGCTGCCCAGGGGGACCCAGACCCAAATACATCACACACACACACACACACACACACACACACACACACACACACACACACACTCTAACAGTCGTACCCGCACAGTTCTTCTTTACTCACATTGTAAGCTGTGATGATCAGCTGAATTACATTCTTAGAGTCCTGGTCCAGGATTTCTACTGTAGTTCCAGGTATGAGTGCAGTGAAATTCTTCGTAAGGGAAGAAATAAGAAACATTCAGTTGCCTAAATATAAAAAGGAACAGGAAAAGTAAATACACTTTAAGATAAAATGGTAAAATCAAAGCACCTTATAAATAACGTAGAGCCGTTTTGTCACTGCAAAGATGAGGAAGATGTTATTTTCTGCCAGTTTCTCCCCCAGAAGAGCCAGAGAGGGATAGTCCTGCAGAGAGAGACAGCAAGGGGCATTATGGGTGTTTTTGTCCACACATACTGTATATGGAGTTCCCTGTCAGGAGGCTAGCTAACGGATGTTGATGCTCTTCTGACCCCAGTGTTGTGTTTACATAGCTCTGCTGGCCTTTTGACACCAGAGTAGAGGTTGATGCGGTTTCTTCTTTTAAACAAGAGTTCATCTTTACCACAAATAAAGAGTCTGAGAGCAATCCAGATTGCACTTTGAGATGTGGTTGTTTTCACTGGACGCAATTCAGTCCCTACTGAGAGCTTTATTTCAGATGGACTGTGGGAAAAAAAAAATAACTCCCAGTGATTAGAATCAATTACCACTCCAACGCTCTTACTCAAAAACAGAAATGTGGAACAACGTGTTCCACAAACAGAAAGAGAAATCACTGCAACTTGTTTTAAGGCATAACAGGACTGACGTCAAAGATAAACAAGTATTCAAGATAAATTATCTCCTTTAACAACAGAATTTCTAGACTGTAGCTCTGCTTTCATAAAGGCAGCCATCAATTAGTCTTTTGAAACTCTGCTTTTAGAGGAAAACAAACGAAAAAAAAAACCCTTTTAAAATGGGAGCACAGTGCCATGCACATGATATTGATCCGTTTTTATAGAATTAATCCTCTGGCATCTTCAGACAGTATAAACTTATCATGTGAGAATGACTTTCTTTGTGTGCTTTTGCTTCATCTAACAAAAAAAAAAAACCCACTGGCACCTGATAAGCATTATAGCTCATATCAGAATTGCCCCATGGTATCTGTGTGTCAGTTGGACGAGTTTGGATGAAAATGTGGGCCAGAGAAAGAGAAATATATTTTCATACCTTTTTGCGCCTCTGCATGCTCTTGAGCTGCACATTTACAAGCAAACAAGACTACTCTGTGGTTTTACTGGCAGCCTCCAGGTGTGGACGTGTGTATCGGCACCTCCCTCTGCAATTACCACCACAGGCTGCTGCTATTAATAAGCATGTGTTCTTACCCAAGTTACTCAAGGCTTCGATAAGAGCCAAGTGGAGCCAGGAATCCTTAAAAAAGTTAGCATGCCGCCATAAAAAATTAAAAAAAAACCCGGTCATGAAAGAAGGTCACAGGCTCAAAGTATCAGACGTATCTTTGAGTCATTCTTTGAGTAAACATTGGAAATTCAAGCGTCCATTCACAGCTGGCTTTTGTAAGGAAAAGTACGTGAGGTTTATTGAGCAATGGCAACGTGCGTTACAGTAAATTCGAGCTTTCATGTTTCTAAGGGGATTTAAAGCTGGAGGGTGGATTTGCTGAATTCGCTGCTATAAGATCGAAGATAATTCCACATTCGTTCAAAATTATACATTTTAAACAAGACTGTTGCATATTCAGGATGTTTCTTTCTGAAACAACACTGCTCCTCTTTTTCTCTTAAGGTTACTGTAATGTTTTATTTCATGACATGACAGTGGATGGGTCTTTGTTTCAGACGACTTTGCCCACCTCCGATATAAAACACTGCCGGAGACTCTGAACGCTGCTTTGTTTGCGAGCCAAACAGCTGAAAGGGCGGCTCTTCTTACCATCTTCGTGGAAGCGCTGTACTCATTATTGTCATTGAGGTGGCACTGTCCGTCGTGGGGCTGAACGAGGCCTCCCAGCCTGCCGTCCAGAGCAAGGTGAGGTACATCGTCTGTGGCGAACACCAGCAGGTGGTAGGCCTCCTTTCTCCAACCTATCTTCTCCTGTTTACAGGGCAGAGCAGATTAGGACCCAGGCAAGACGCTTTTTGTATCCTTCTTGCTTGTGCAGGAGGATTAACTCTAATCTTGTTACTATTATTTAGTTTGGTTATTAGGATTACACCAAAGGATGATTAGGAAAAGTTATTAGAGCCAGCATGTTTGGTGGCATTTCAATACAGCTGACAGAAACAACATATCAACACATTAGTAAATGGCTTTATATCCTGAGTCACAATGGAAACCATATCACTTCCCACAAGCTCGGGAACCACAGATCCAAACACCGACGAAACAGTGAGAATGTAACAACAGCCAGAGTTTTCTGCCGCAGGCCCAGTCCTGGCCATTATCAATAGGAAACAACAGGCAACGGCAAAGTGAGCATTTGGCAGAGTGCTGACTAATGCATGACACTAAAAAAACACACAACATTTCAACCACTGAAGAGAGGGGTTTTGTTATTCTTTTGTTCATTATTTGGCCCGTACAGTACACAATGGAGCTGTGGATGCTCGCAACAGAGGCCTCTTTAAAGAGAACTACTATGGCAACTGTTTGGCAATACAGAAAATATGTTGTGTGAGAAAGGTTGAGCTTTGAATCTAGGCGTGACACACAGCGATGACTATCTCCTGTAGCTGAGGACGTACAGTAGGAAAGCAATTACGTCAAAATCATTTCCAGTAGGATTTTTACATTATAAAATAATATCAATCATCATTATTGTCTGCTTTTAGCATTTCCCTCGGTAAGATCCACACATGCATGAAAGAAGCAGCGAATCAGTAAGCCCTCTGCTTTTTCTCCCATTAAATAAATACTTTTCTATTTTAATTCAATCTATTTATTCTAAGTCACATTCATGTGATAACCTTCTCATGGAATTGCTGGCCGCCTGAGTTGCAGTGAATTAAGTTAAACATAAAACTAGGATCAGTGAGGCCTTCGGACAGACCCCGCCCAGCCTCCTGTGAGTGTTTGAAATCGTGCAGCACGAGTTAATTACAAGGCAGGAGATACTTGGAGGGAGTCATTCTCTTCCTGTAGAAAACAATTAAATTGAGAGAGGAAAACAGGGATACGACTGGGCCCGCGAGTGACTCGTCCTCATGTTTAAGCAGCTGCACCAGACTGCACTTCCTGTCTATCCCCCCTGGTGCTTTTAATTAACAAGCAAATAGGCTCAGTAGTTTCACAGTGGCTTTCCCCTCCATCTGACCCGAACGTGTGATTACGCATTAAAATAATCTCAAAAGGGTGCTAAATAATAGGCGATGAATATAAGCCTCTATAAGAAGAGAGATAAAGAAATGAGACACTTGTCACCTTACAAACAGCAGCCTGCAGGATGGCGTCAAATCCGCCCTCTGGTGCGTCCCTGTTGCGAGATACCATCTGCTTCTGCACCTCCTCGTTAAAACGGTCCACTTTATCCGTCAGTGAGAGGATGTGGCGGAAACCGAAGGTGGGGACACAGTTGGGGAACAGTTTGTATCTGTGCAGGATGACAGATAGATAGAGACACATATTTCCTCTGAAAGCCGCATCAGGACAATGTTCAAAGTAGCAGAATGGTTTGGCCTTGTTTTATCTGCATCTATCTATGCCATTCATTTACAAAAACACGATCAAGCTGACCTGATTTGTACGACATTAATGAAACATTTGCATCAATGGGAGCAGCATTACTTTAAGGGGTAAAATCGGACATCCTTCAAGATCCAGTCGATCTAAATCGTCTTCTCGTCTTGTACAAACAGGCTGAGCAACGGCAGAAGTGAGCCGGGTTGCTTAGGGGTCAAAATGTTGTCATCTATCCCTATTTTCCTGCCGTGCTTCACTGTGTGTGACACACACACACACACACACACACACACACACACACACACACACACACACACACACACACACACACACACACACTTGAACTTCTATCCTTGTGAGGACTTTCAGTGACATAATGCATTCCCTAGCCCCTAACCCCAACCTAAACCTAATTTTAACCTGGACCCTAAAACCAAGTCTGAGCCCTTAAACAGTGAGGACCGGCCAAAATGCCCTCACTCCCAAGGTCTAAAACTCAAATTGGTTCTCACAAAGATAGCTGTACAAGTACACACACACACACACAC
>NTHP01000295.1:535062-545776 GCA_003416845.1 Oplegnathus fasciatus | reverse complement strand
ATGCTGTGTAAAATGTAAAGTGTTAATATTACCTGAAGCAAACAGGGAAAAAAAGACAGGAGGTGCTTTTTACAGCCTACGGAGCCCATAAAGTCCCGTAAGAAAGTTATCTTGTGCGGACAAGACAGCCTAATAATTTAGGGGCTCCTTACAATCCCGTGTCTATGTGCAAGAACAGCAAGAAGGTCATTGTATGACATTTCGAGGTGTAAATAAAACTTGATCAGCTGAGTTCTCTCCATTATATGGTGGCTGTGTGCATCTGAAGTCGTGAGAGACTTTATAGTAAATTACCTTGTGCACACAAGATAGAAAATGACACCTTTCGGGACTTTAGTGGCTCCGTAAGAGCCAATTCAAATCCGAAACCCTGAACATAACCTCCTACGGACCAGGTTATGTGCTCAGCATAAGTTACCATGGTGATCTAGCCAGGTTAAAAGAGAGCCACCTTCGTGACATTGCAAACTCTGTCTTTAGGCTCAACACACCTCGCTAACCCATTAATCTGGCTTCGTAGTGCACCCCTCAGGTCTGTAGGTTCTGGAGGGCAGGTGTCTGACAAGCTGACATTCCCGCACTTTCCCATGAACAGTGAGCTATTTTATTTACTTTTTGCTATAAACTCCACTGAGTGGCATTTTTTTTGCTGGCATGTGGCTTTTTTTTGTGTTATATTTTGTTATAATTTCATATCACATGTACACTGTCGTAGTTTGAACTACTTTTTCTGGGTAGCTTTAGTTAACCGAACTAGATTTCTCCCCAGAGGAGCTTTGCTGTAGTTCAACCTCTCCCAGTGTGAAGCCATTGGTAGCTTGCAAACACTGCAAATGAATGCATAAATTATTATAATCCAATCATACAATACACATTATTCTGAAATGGGCCGTTCTACATGATGAGTACTTTAAGGATATTTTGATGCCAACAGAGTATTTCTAATGTTACATTATGTTGTTGCTGCTTTTCTGAACACTTCTTCCACCTCTAACTTTAACTAACGACAGCCCCACCCACAAACAACAGTATACATATACAAGTGATAAGTTAGAAACCACTCAGGTATATCTTTGACCTAAATAAAGATCTACTTTACATCTTGTTTTTTTAATATTTTCAGGTATCTTACCTGGACTTGGCTTTTCAATCACCACGTTGTAAAAACAGGGAACCACCACGCCCCTGTATTCAGGCCGAGGAACAGTCACCTCGTAGGGCAAGGTGAGCGGAAAGCAAGGCCACACTGTCTGAAACACAGCCATGGGGTTGAGTGTGGGGAAAAAACTCCTCCAGAAACATAAAAGCACGACTGAGAAACGAGCGTTAACCGTTAGCTAGCTAATGTTAGCTAGCTAGCTAGCTTAATGAGGCTACACAGATATCACAGGACAACCTCACATAAAAAAACTAATGTGAACCCTTTAAACTAAACGTTAAACGCGAGTGACCTGCTGTGTTGTCATTTTCACCCGCTTCACAGAGAGAGAAACAAATATTAAACCAAACAGCGGCCTTCAGCTGGCTTCAGCTGCGGTGGCGGTTTGGAGGAGGTTAGCTTGGTGAGCTAGCTGGGAACACATGGGTAATGTGCCTATTAAGCTAATTGGTAAAGTATCTTGTGGCGTTTAAAGGGTCTGTCCGCCTAAATGAGGAACAAAAACATGTACTCACTTCTGTTTAATGGTTTCCAGCCATGCAGCTTGATCTGTCCGGCTGTGGGGACAGCCACCACTGAGACTTTCACCTCCACTGTACAAACACTGTCATTTGTTGGGCTGTTGGAGAATTACAGTTGGAAATTCAGCAGCACCTCTGATCTGGATAATCAATGCATCAGTTTTCATAGGGACTATTTCTTCAGCTCCAATGCTTGTTGTTCTGTGTAATTATATTTCTTTCAATGCACAGCAGCGGTGGAAAGTACATTTACTCAAGTACTGTACTTGAGTACACATTTGAGGTATCTGTACTTGTACTGCACTGCATTTCTACAGACGGGTGACAAATTAAAGGAAAAACCTGAATGAATGAGTGCAGAAACATAAGCAAAGCAGACCTGGTGGCTCTGTTTGTTCCTATCATTGAGTAAACTGGCGACTAAGTGACATATTTTATGGATATTTCATATTATATTCAATGCAACAATAGCAGAACAGAACAGCTTTATAAGCTGCACAAGTTGTGAGCGCAAAAACTGCAGGAAGTTTGTGTAAAATGAGCGATTTTAGATTATTTCCTTTGATTATTGCATCAGAGATGAGTTTTCCTGTTGTTTATAGGGACTTTTAATACAATTCTCTGTATTAGGTGATCTTTTTTTAATTTTTTAACAATCATACATACTTAATGGGCTTCTTTTTTTGACAAATTCAGTGTTTTCTTCTCCCTGGCGCTTGGCAATTGTTCTGTTAGCTCTTTGGCTCTTTTAACGGCGTACTTTTCTGATGCAGGACGAGGCTGCTTAGCAGAGAGGGAAGGCTCTGTGAATATAACTTGTGTTCAGGTCTTCGCCCTGAGAGGTTTTTTTAAGTTTATATCTTAAATAAAAATAACAATTTAATTTAGCTGTCTTCACAGAAATAAATGAAACGCAGAGATAAAGGCCAACTGTATATTTTTAAAGAAAAGTTGTCTTACACCCCTTTAAATCAAGAAGGCCTTGCGACCCCCTGTGAAGCTCTGGCAACCCCAAGTAGGGGTCAGGACACCCAGGTTGGGAACCAGTGCCTTAGAGGGAAGGGTCACTGCAGATCAATACAAAGTCGTTCTGAGTGATCACCTTTATCCTATGATGAAACATTTCTATCCTGATGGGAGTGGTCTCTTCCAGGATGACAATGCCCCCATCCACAGGGCACGAGGGGTCACTGAATGGTTTGATGAGTATGAAAATGATGTGAATCATTTGCGATGCCCGTCCCTAGATGGGCCTTTAAAATACATAAAACTCAACAACAAATACACAATAGACAGTACAAAACACAAGCTCAATATGTACATTAAAAACACAAACCTCAACCAGAAAATACAAACAGAACAATACAAGATACAAACTATAACACAATAAAACACCATAAAACAAGAAGCACCAGATCATTCATGACTACATGACTGAACCCACTTATAACTGTTTCAGTTTGAGTTTAAAATGATCCCAGTCAGGATCCAGTTTGTGTTCCACATGTTGTCATGTACCGAAAGCTTCCTCCATCTTGTTCACTTATTCTTTGATCCAAAGGTTTCAAATTTAAAGCAGAATTTCCCCCGTTTTACTCTCTTTTATTCAGGCAAATTTAACATTTGACAAACATTTAACATTTGAAAAATGTGGCCTCTTTTATGAAATTTGGTAAGGAGTTTGTAGAAAAACATGTTTATGTTTACCAAAGAACCAGTAGTATCTACTTTGGTAAGCTTCTTTGGTAGATCTACTGAAAGTATTGTTTTGGCATCAGTACTAAAACTCAGGCATTGTAATAAATAAGCCATGCAACCATAATTAAGCACAAATCTCGTATTGCCCCTGTAGGACATTATTATAGTACAATATCACTGTCATCTGCCCAGTCAAGCCCTGCCAAACAACAGAAAACATTCATTTGGTATTTTCTCCACATGTACTCATCAAATCATAAAAACGTGAATGCTTTAATTGTTCAAGCGCCGTAAGACATTTGTGATGGCTGGAGTTTTCTTTCTACAACAAAATATAAACATTTTTTAATAATGTACTTTCTGTGTATTTTAAAACTCCATTCATCAGCCCACCGAACTAAAGGGTCTTTCCCTGTTTCGTAACAGCCCCATTATCCACTAAACAGGGGAAACCCACACTCAACTTCACTAAACACACCATTGAAGAGAATAATGACATTAACTTTGTTTTCAACACGGACCTCATCAGATCGGGAATTCCCATCCTAACCTGAATAGTTTGCTTTTAATCCAGTTAAATATCTTCCCCTCACTCCAGTGTCGTACAGTTTTATCATTAACCCCTCCTTTAGCATACCACATGTCTTTTCTACATCAAGAAGCACTGCTTACTACAAATGGCTCTTTTAATGTCAACTTGAGTCCATCGTAGGTTGTTCCAACTCTGATATGGAACAAAACAATCCCTCTTCTTTTAACATTTTACCAGTTTCTGCCATGTTTAATATTTCATACCCCGTTTATATCTGGATTATTGTCTTTTTCTGATTTTTTTCATTTTGGCTCTTTTAGTTATTGTAATAACGCACTGTAAAAACACATCACATATCTCTTTCTATAATAATTACATTTCTTCTTTAATTATTTTTTAAATTCTCATTTTCTACCCTATGTGTTTTTTAAACTATGTCTGCCATTACTTTACTATTCACAGTTTCAACCCCACTGAAATGCAGGTCTGTTTATAACCCTACTATTTGGTGAGCAAACTTTTCTTAGGTCCTCATTTACTACAAAAATATCTCCTACAAAATATCCTACTGTTCCTGTAAGACCCTTCTTGCTTTAGCCATCACCTGTATGCTGCAGCTTACCCTGTTTTACAGTGTATTATTCATTTGACTTTTTTCATAGCAAACTTTAACACAAAGCTCTTGCAGTAACACAACATACATTATTCCTATTTTTTTGCTTAAAATCTCTTTAGTGCACAATTTAAACACAAGAGACAAGACACCAAAGATTAGATATTTTCATCAATTTTACATCAACTTTAATACTGTAATTGAAAATACAGGAAGCCTATGCTTTAATGGTGGCAAAGACAAAATACGCAAATCATTTTTTTCACCATTTATAATAGGCCTATACCGAACTCAATACATACATTTACATGATAAATAAATGCATTGCAGTGGTGGTTTAGTGACTAGCAGTTATGTTGCAGTGCCACTCACCTCGACACTGAATGGATTTAGTGAACCATATATCTAATAATAACTAATAAATAATTTTGCTGAAGAGTTTTGCACATTGAAAGCAATAGCCAAATAGTATAATATTCTGTGTTGACCTGCCTTGGTGAGTTTCAGAACAGCCGGTTGAATTAAAAACAGACGTTATACTGCGGAGCAGTTTCCACACAAACACACCTGTTGCTGTTTAGTGGAGGATGCACAGCTCAGCAGAAGCAGAATAACTCTGGTCTAACTCAGACTTCCCCTCCTGATTTTCCTCCGCTCTTTTGTGGTTTACTCACAACAACCATGTAAACATTACTGATGAGGAAGTTCATTCACTATAGCATTATTTAATGCATCAAGCTCTCTCAAAAGGAAAGTCACATCAGCTGTACAGTTTGAGTCTCGATTCACTGATTGTTAGCGGTCAGCACCCCCGCACATCACTCAAGGATCCTGCTGTTGTGGTTCTCTCCCAACAGCCACAGGGAAGACAATTATGTAATTTTGACGTCAGCATGTTGAAAAGCCAGAGGATTCAATAAAGTGCCTGGATTATTGTGCCACCAGGACATATTCGTGTCCCAATCTGATAAGTCATACATTTTGTTTTGTGCAATTCAGTTCAGCACCTTTATTTTCCTGGTGTGGAAATTCAATGTGCAGCAGAGAGTGGAAAAACACATTTTACACCAGCTTCAATTCTCAACTCCCACACTACACCCACCATTTACAGAAAAAACCAGAAAGGCAGAAAGAAAGCTGCAGCCTGTGAAGAATTCAGCTGCAATAGGGAGCAGTTTGTCCATCTGTAACGTGTCGTTTGCAGTTGTGAAAGTCTTACTGGATGTTTTTTTGTTGTTAAGCCATCAAACTAACAATCTGTGGTGACGTAGCTAGTTTTATGGTTAGCTTCTGGTACTGCATAATCAACAACACATCATCATCATGTCACAAAGAGATCTGAAATCAACAAAAAAGACGAAACATGTACCTCAGATGTTTGGCTGGATTGTGTTTCATAATTATCAGCAGTAAGAAGCTAAAATATTGTTTTCCATCGCAACAGCCGACACAACAAATGCTACTTTGTTGCAGGTTGAAATAAGTGTGAGAACTATTATATCCATTCAAAAGAGTGACAACAAACTTTAACAATTATGCACTTTCATACTTACTGATGAAATGATTCAGCGTTTATAGACCAGTGCAGAATGTCCACTTATGTAGCAGTTAAATTTAGTGGGAAATCATCTATTTTATGTTATACATCCAATGATGCTGGTCGCTTATATGAACTATACCGAAGCACTTAACAGTCCACTATTTTATCATACATGCTGGTCTCAAAACAACCTCACCACCAGGTCCATTCGGAAGATCGTGTGATCCTGGAGTTTGCTCAAGAATGAACTGAGTGTTCTCGAAACTTTCAGTCTCAACTTTTAAGCACTATCATGGATTCAAGTTATAATCGCGAAGATTTTCATTTCGTTGTCTTTCACGGCACCTTTGACAGTAATTGGTAATTGCAGGTGTGTTTTTGGACCTCACTTCAGTTTCAATTTCAGTTTCCTCGTCTGTAGTCATCGACCTTTTCTTTGTTTGTTCGGTCATAGTAACCGTTTACTCACAACACTAGCGGAGACCGGAAACAACACTACGCCGCTTCACACACAGGTGAGTTGAAGAGCAAGTCTGTTGCGTTAAAAGTCTTGTTAAAAGCCAAACTGTGCGCCGCTTGTGATTTTTCCGGGAAAGTCGCTGCCGACACCCGGGTCGTAAAACTGCAAATGCTGCAGGCTTTCATCAGTGGGCCATAGGCTCAATCACCATTGTGTTACATCATTCGGCGATAGAGTGACTTAACAGACGTTTATTTAAATGAAAATCTTCGAGATTATATCTTTAAAGTGCTCCAAAAAACTGATATTTTGAACTTTTCCATGACAACTGGGCAACCTCCATCTGCTGAGGAAGACTGGGATTGTGTACAATTGAGCTCCAAAACTTCTACGAAATAGACTTTGTGGTGAGATTGTTTTGTCTACTACTGTCTCCAAGGTCATGAGTGAACTTCACTACTACAATGTATTTTTCATATCTCAGCCTTTTACAAGCTGTTGTTATATCTCTGTTTTGTCAGCATTTTATGCGAGAAACATCTCACTGGCATTGTTACCACTGTTAATTGAAACCAGATATGTAATGCTAACAGCAAAGCAGCTCATTAACAGGTTTCCATGAGTAACTCTCAGTAGTGCTAATGAAACATTTTGTCACCTCTGTCACATCAGATGTAAATTAGCTCAAAAAGCCTGTTGGAGGAGAACTAGAGAGCTTCACTGAAATTTAGATTCTTATGCTTACAATTAAATACATTCATTTGGCACTTTTGTCCAAAGCGACTTACATTTTTTGTCCTACAGATGACACGCTGGGAGCTGTTTCGGGTTCAGTTTCGGGTTCAGGACACTTCAACAGGAGGACAGGAGGAGCCGGGGACTGAACAACCAACCCTCTGATTAATGGTCCGTCCATTCAACCTATAAACAAACAATAGTCAGTAATGCCATCTACGACATGCTCTGCACACGAGGATATTGTTTCTTGATATCTTACATCAGACGGACCAAAAGGAGATTTTCTTTCAAAAAGTCACTAAAACAGAAATTTATGAATGTCACACGGATGTTATTTTGGTTATTGCTGTTTTGGAACCTTTTTGATTATTTTTATTTTCTTTTTGTTGCTGTGTATTTGGGACAATTTGGTTTTTGCCTATTGCCTATTGTTTCATACTCCACTAAATTTCGGATCCTTATATTTGACTTGTTTTGCCTTTCCTTGTTTTATTAATACTGTGTGATTTTAACTTGTTGTTTGTTTTTATTGTTTTTGTGTGGACCCCAGGAAGACTAAGCTAAGACCACTTTGTGGAAACTAATGGGGATCCAAATAAAGAATAAAGAAATGAATAAAGAATAAATCTGGCAAGAACACAATACACATATAGTCTTATACAAAGGATTCGCTGCATAATGAATGTGTGAATGATTCAAATGCAGCTCTGGTGTCTGGCAGGTTCAATGCGGGGAAATCAGCAACTATACAGGAAGTGCTGCAAACATTTTTGTGTGGGCTAAACAAAGGAATTACTGGGTTGTTTGGCACCTAGTGATAGTTGCCATGACTGACAAAAGCGCCACATACAGAAACTCAAACTCCATCAGATGAAAATCCAAAGAAAAAGATCGCACAGCCAGCTCACAGCACTCTCTGGGAAGTGTGGTGCTAAAACCCCACAGCAATGAGTACTAATTTCCGAAATATGTTGGAAAAGATAAAGGAGAACAATATGTGATGATGAAATTGAAAGTTCATTTGTGACCCTGGAAGTAGCAGTTAACAAAGCAATCTCGCCACAAGATCCACTCAGTAGCTGTCCTGGAGTTTTCTATCATATCACACAATCTTGGTCACAGGTTCCTCTCAACAAGAAAGAGCGCAGAAATGTTTTGTTTCTTAAACACATGTTTCTCAGTGGCAGAAAAGCATATTTGGACTTTATTTTCTCATTTCTCAACTTCCTTGTCAGTTATGTGTTCTTTAATTACATTTTGTAGGCTAAATTGTGCTGTGTAAGTCTATCACTGCCTTGTTGAGCATGCAAAATACCCTCATACTCATGTTCTAGTAGGACAGGTACCCATCCACTAGAGGGCAGCCATAGTTAGAATAAAATACGAGCTCTCATGAAAATCTGAAATAAATAATGACTCGTGGGTGGTGTGTGTGTCTGTGTGTTTGTGAGAAATCACTTATGTAACAGAGTTTTAGGAGCAAGGTCTCACCATGGTAATTAGCATTGTGCGAACACAGCGTGTTGGCCAAATAATGTGAAAGATTTGTGCTGTTCCCTTCCCGGCAGCATGACCCATATTTCTCAGTAGTCGGAGCCAGAACAGAGTGGTTCACTCTCTCAAACTACAGTAGATGGAGGCTGTGTGTGTGTGTGTGTGTGTCTTGACACTCTGAGTGCCTGCCATGGTCTGAAGATTCAAAGCTGAAACGACATTATGTTCCAGCAGCCTTGTCTTTATCTGGATCAATAATTTACTTGGAAGAGGCTAGTGGTCATGTGGTATAATGTATGTTGAAGGACTACCCATTTGGTATGTCCACTTTTCTCCCTGCTCAAGCCCTGAGCCATGTATCAAACACTCTGTAATAGTGTATTTATTGATTTAGTGTGATGTTTATGATGCAGCTTTGTTTGTTTCAATTGTGCGGAGTCTTAAATCATTTCTCCAACATGTATATTCTGCCCATACCTTATTGTTAACCTTTAACCATTTAGAGGCATTGAACAACCAGGAGGCATTCTGTATTGGTGAGCGTTTCCAAGGTGATGGGACATTTCCAAAGCCTCAATTGCTCCTGTTAAATGGATCAGGATCATTATATTGGGCTCACGGCTTAATCTCAACTGTAGATAGGTTTCTGGTGGGGGGAAGGAAAGATAAACAGAGAAAGACAAGAACGTTTTTAGCCACACTAGCGGCATGGCTCTATGGATGGCGATGTCGGCCTGTCGGTCCATCGCTTTGGTCCAGGCTGAGATATCTCAAAAACTATTGAATGGATTGGCGTGAAAATTTGTACAGACTTCCATGGCCCCCAGAGGATGAAGCCTACAGACTTTTCCTCTCCACCATGAGCTCGACATTTGTGGTTTTGAGTGAAATGTTGTGACAGCTAATGGATGGATTGCCATGAAATTTGGTTGATTCATGTTCCCCACAGAATGAATTTTAATAACTTTGGTGATCCCCTGAATTTTCATCTAGCGCCACAATAAGGTCAACATTTTAACATGTCTAATACTTTAGTTTATGACCAAACTAATGACATTCCCATCAGCTTCAGCTGTACTTTGTGGTAATTGGCTAATGTTTGGATGCTAACACGCTAAACTAAGATGGGCAACATGATTAACATTATACCTGCTAAAAATCACATTGTCATTGTGAACATGTGAACATGTGAACATGCTGATGTTAGCATGCAGCTCAAAGTACTTCTGTTCCCTCAGTGCGGCCTCCCAGAACCGCTAGCATGGCTGTAGACTCTTAGTCTTGTTCAAACAAGGATTGCAACAGTGATTGATGGGAGTGTGACAATACACAGATACTGGACATATGACAAAAAATATCAGTCCATCAGTCCATTTACTCTGGAAAAAGCTTGTAAGCAGACCTTGAGTTGAAAAGCTAGTTCACTAACAAAGACCACGCCAATAAAGATATGGATTTAGAATGGTTTATTGCATGATATGGATGGAGGAGAGCCAAGATGGTGTAGGAGGGATGGATTGAGGGTCTGGAGGGAGGGATGAAGGGTGAGGGATGAAGGAGTGAGGGTCGAGGGATGAAGGGATGGGGGGATGAAGGGTCAAGGATGAAGGAGTGAGGGTCAAGGGATGTAGCGATAAGGGGATGAAGGGTGAGGGATGAAAGCAGTGAGGGTCAAGGGATGTAGGGATAAGGGGATTAAGGGTGAGGGATGAAGGGATAGGGGGATGAAGGGTGAGGGATGAAGGGATGAAGGGATGAGGGAAGAAATCGGGGTCGTGGACAGATGGATGGAGGAGTACGTTGATGGACCGGTGTCAGCTGGTGGCCTGAAGACAGGAGGGAACCAAGGGAGTCGAGACTCTGAGTGGGGGAGCTGTCTCTTCACGTACTCTGATTGGATTGAGCCCCAGTGGTTCCTGTATTCAAACAAAGGAGAGAGAAGGGAGAAAGGGGGTTTGG
>NTHP01000295.1:520571-534797 GCA_003416845.1 Oplegnathus fasciatus | reverse complement strand
GTGAAAACTGAGTCAAAGGGGAAAGGAACAGATAAGGTGTTCTTAAATACTTTTTCTGCAGAAATGGGATGTGTTCGAGGTGTGGTCTTTGTTCCCGAACCTAGTTATTAAACTTCATTAAGTGGACTGCAGTTAAGATCTTCTTGTCAAACTACTGTTGCCAAGGTCAGGAATGAACTCTCACGCTCAAAATACTGGACAGTCTCAAGGTGTGTTTGTGACAGAGATGCACTGTCCCATCTGACTCTGAAGAGGACTGTGGGAGTCTGAGAATTCACAGCTGAGGTGTGAATATTCATATTTCAGTTTCTACAATCATGCATCTTTACTGTTGTTTATTAATCAGGAGTAGAACGGTTTTCAGAAGTGTTATAAACAGTGGATTAGGGGCATAAAATGCTTGAATGTCTGCCACACTGTTGCAGTGATAGAGCTGTGATATAAACTAACATGATCGGCAATACCTCCGCTTTTCATAGAAGTCAATCTGAAGTGGACTAAATTTGTCATGTTCCAGGCCACCCATACACCTCCACCAACTGCTTTCAAAGACAGAGGAAACCACAAAGAGCAGCTGAGTTTATAAAAAAAAAAACATCTGTTATGAGTGCTGGCAGCTACTACACTCACACATATACACAATATCAGGGCGGGCACCTCCCATGAGCACACTAAAAGGTCTTTCATAGCATTCAAAGGCACTCTGCTCTCTCAATCAATGGAAAGTTGCCTGCCAGGCTGTGTTACTGGAGACCAGAGCTCGGCTTTTACACTCTGTGGTTTGATAAGGCTCTGACTCAACACCAGGCAGAGTGCTGCTGGCCATCAAAACAAAGTCTGAGTCTAAAGCTCCACAGTTTTATCATGTATCAGATACCATCATGCTACGTATTTCAGTTCAGGACACATTTAACACTGCAGTGATATCACAAGCCAGACACTGCAAAAAGGAGTACACATGCCTCAGGAAAGCGTTTCAGACCTTGGAAAATCTTCGCTGAGTTGTTCAACTGAAACAAACATCACAAGATAGTTGTGAGACATCATACAGCACACAAGTCCTCAGCTAGTGTTCACACACAATAACACACACAATCAGTTCAAACAACACTCACTGGCTACATGAACTAAACACCCAACTCAGATCCAAGACATAACATATAGTATGTTTACTCAAGTATTGTACTGTATTTTGAGATACTTCTACGATACACTACATTTCAGATGGAAATATTGTACATTTCACTCCATTACATTTAACAGCTCAAGTTGCTAGTAGTTACTACTGTCAGATTAAGATTTTATATACAAAAAGCATTATCAGTTTATAAAATATGACGCATTGTTACTGACAGAACTACCGAATAGTATATGAAGCTTTTAGACCTAGCCCCTCCTCAACAAACCACAGAATTTAAGTACCACTCAAATGTTAAATACATCAATAATATTGATCCAGTAATGTAATATAATAATGTAACACTGACAGGGGTTGTTTAGCATTATGAATACTTTTATATTTGAAACTTAAAGTAAATTTTGTTGCTAATACTTCTGTATTTCTACTTAAGTAAAAGTTTGAATACAGAATTTGTACTTGTAATGAAGTATTTTTCTAGAGTGGTATTGCTACTTTTACTTAAGTAAATGATCTGAATGCTTCTATTTATTCCTCTACACTTATACCTGTCTACATACATACCTGCATACATATCAATGTTCAGTCCCATTACAGTCAACAAGCATACAACTACCTGCTTGGGGGTTATGCTGGAATATTATATAGCCCCAGGATTGCTGTGTGGTCATTTTATTTAACACAAATTTAGTAATTTAGTAAAACCAGCTCTATGGAGTTTTTAACTGGTTATGAAACAGTCTCAGTTTAATACAGATGCCTCTATATGACCTACATAAGCAAATGAGACCAACAGCGAGAAGACTGGCTATTTCTATTAGTTTCTAATGCCTGCCAATTGCTGAATTCAAGTTGCTTCAGAGTATGTAACCTAACATTGGGTGAAAAACTACCGCCTTTGTCCACAGGGACCGCCAAAATCAACACAAAATGAAAAGTTCCATAGAGCTGCTTTACTTTAGCAATATGCACCATGTAACTTAATGTATTGTAAAACTATATTTTGACACAGGACCCCAGGATTGGATAAAGTAGCAGGACCAACCTTAAGGCCCTCATCATGGCAGTGGATACTGTACTTCAGTGGTGCATATTCCCACAACAATTACCAAAAACAAAAAAAAAACAAAAAAGTGTTACACAGTGAACCCGGGGCTTTTGGCACCACAGGTATTACATCATATGCTGTCAAAAAATGATTTGTTATTTGGTTTGATATCAGTCCACTAAAGGAAGATGTTGTTCCAGGCAGGACATGTGAGGATGCTGAACAGCCTTCATTGATGACAACCTTTTGTTTCCAGTGCAAAAACAGACCTCCATTCAGCTATCCTGGTGTTGTCTCGGCTTGCAGGCTGCACTTTAACCTCATAGTCATTGTCCCGGGGCGCATGTATTGGATATTTTAATATTTATGGCCTACTCTGTGCTCTCAGACAAGTCTAATACTTGAACTCATGAATAATTCTGCACACTCATACAAGCACAAAACAACATCAAAAAATGTCTTCCTGTGCAACACACTTTTGGAGCTCACTGTAGGTTTTTACGGCATCAAACTGTGAATTATTTACTGATGAATCACACTTGACCGTGAGAGTGTAACTAATCCATAAATATTAAAATGGTCAATATATATTTTCTAGTTCTTACACTCTGGTACTGTATGTGTCGACAGCAAACAAAAGCACTGAACGCCTGAAACATATGATGATAAAGGGTCTAAGAAACAACCTATTCCATCATGTGGATTAATTAAAAAGAATACATATTGACTGTCAAAAAGCTCACTTAAATGAGCTTGAGCACTAATCACAGCGCTAACAAGATGAAACACATGGAGTGTGGAGTGTTTTTTCTTGTACGCAGCTAACCAGATGTTGCTCAAACACATTTTCCCTCAGGTTAAAAGAGAGTAATCATTTACCCAGAAATGTATCAGAAAGAGTCTGGAGAAGCATGTGACTCAGAAATGAGCCAGGTCAAGCACAGGGACTGCCAGACCACAGCAGCCAGTCAGCTGACTGACTGACTGCAAGCAGGAGGTGGGGGTGTGGGGGTGGGAGAGAAAATGATGAAACACACCAGGACTGCAGGCAGTGAAGCATAAAGGACCGTTTATTGTACCCAGTACAGATTATCATAAACTCAGCAGTGTAAGAAACACATTGTGAGGGGAGGGGACCGAAGCCTATACAAGTGCAGACAATCCCCGTGCCTGGGGTGGATCCCATGATATAATGTGTGTCTTCAATGTGGCCTTTGCTGGAACTCTGGCCTTTACACACACACACACACACTTTACAGGCAAGATAATAACATCTTCTCGTCCATTTTCCAACCCAATACAGAGGCCTCTTAAAGAAACAGTCTGCAGTAGTAGCATCATAAGGATCGAGATTGGTTTTTAAAAAGGTACATGTCTATTAGAGCCAGAACTATACAGCTTATACATTAAAACAAATGCAGCCTTATAGCAAAAATATATACTTTATATACGTTTGTCTTTGCCCCCGTTCAGAAACATAGATAATGAACACAAAAAAAAAATGCAGAGAATATCACAAATATCTTCTTTGTCCAAAGACAGTAAAGCGATATGTTAGTGGACACACAGTCTTGACTGATTACACCATGCAAAGAGAAGCAGAAGTCTCCTGTTGACAACTTGTGATTGGCAGAGAGGTGTCCAAAAGAAGGTGTCCAAATTTCACCCTTCTTTTTTTTTTTTTTGCATGCAACGTCCTGATGCTCCTGCCATACTGGTGCATCAGAGGAACTAGTACACTGCCAAGGAAACATTAAGCACCCGGACAGAAATACAAAAAAAAGGAGCAATGTGACCATTTATCATACATAGTAACTTCTTAGGCTTTTATGAATTAAACGCCTCTGGGAAAATATGTACTCGTGTTATGTATCCCTTTTGAAATGGAGGAGATGGAGTGCTTATCATCTCTAAACTTGAGCAATAAAAAGGACCCAGCAGTGATGAACAGACATGAGAGGAGTGTACTGTATAGACTGTGGGCTCATACCGTGGGGTGCAGTCTCTAAAGGGAAGCAGATACAATCTCTTACACGGGCAGAACGATTAAAGAACGTAACATTTACACGAGAGAGCAGCCCAACCAACTAGCCTGAAATACAGCAACGCCCCAGAAACCTGAGAGTTCTGGGTCTCTAAAGTCTCAACAAAATCATAGAACAGCTGGCATATTAAAAAATGTAGTCCTATCTACAGAAAACAAACTGATTTGTGGGTTTATAATATGTTGTGTGTTTTGTTTTTTTGTCAATCCGTCTTTGCAAATTAAAGCCCTTTCACGGATCTTGTAGTTCAGATGTGGTGACATGAAAATGGGGGGACCCAAAAAGGCAACTATAGAATAGTGCTGCATTTAGAATATCTCATTAGATTTGTCATGTTTTTACTCTGTTGGTTATTCGATTGTTTTTAAGAAAAGCAGATTGTCACAAAATCAGAAATGTAACAACTCGTGCAGTCTTGTACAAAGGGGGGTATGTCAGTTCTTTTAAAGGTGGCGGCGTGTGGCCTCGCTTCGTTTGGTCTCCATAGCAACAGCAGCCCCTTGCCTTACTTTAGGAAGCTTGTAAGGTGGGCAGAGCTACCGAGTCCAGATCAACCTCACTGGTTTCACAACCCTCTCTCTCTCTCTCGTATGATGGCGCAGTAGAAGAGCTGTCGCAGGTTTTTCCCTCATTCGTTCTTAGCCTGGGAGCTTACAGAGTTTTATGAAGGTTTTCCAGGGAGCAGGAGAAGGAACCATGAAGGAGCAGAGCGCGAGGTTTTCCTTCCAAGCAGCTCAGCAGTTCCAGCTCTGGATTTTAAGAGTGGGCGTCAAGAGACTTTGGGAGTGTTTGCGTGTGCATGTATGTTGTGCATCAGGACTGCTTGTTAGTAGCCGTAGCCGTCTGGGAAGGGCAGGCCTGCCACACACTGCTCGGCGGCGTCCAGCAGGTAGGGAGCAGTTTCGTCGTAGTGGGTGAGGGGTACAGTGTCCTCGTCCAGCCCCGGAAGGCTGTCAGGGTCGGCCTTCAGGTTGGGCCTCTGGTTGTCGGGGAAGGCCATGGAGAAGAGAGCCTCGGGGTCGCACACAAACTTGTACACATACCTCTCGCCAGCCACCTGAGAAACAAGACACGAGATATATTTGACTCACATACAAAACGTCCTGAAGAATACCTCTTATTCTGAGTGCATACATAACATCATATTTGTAAATGTGTCATTTCCTTTACAGACGTCACTTAAAGGTATAGTAGTCTGATTCCAGTACATTACCCTGACTGATCCACCCATACTTGTGTAAATTCTCTTGATTTGGATCTGGTTGAAATCGGAGGCAACTAAACATAAATAGACTAATATACTTAGTAGAAGAAGAAATTTGGCCTGCAGGTTGGTATTCACGGCAACTATTTAGCCGCTGGCTGTGGTGAGACTCAGAGCACCCCCCATGGTTGTAATCAAATATCACCATCTAGACTATTTTAGCCTCCATGCAGCACAAAGTTGCTAAGGGAACAGGGTGGAGGAGAGACAAGAAAAGGGTGAACGTGCCTTTACCTTCTGCATGATGCCCTTCTCGTAGTAGTAACGCAGCGAGCGGCTCAGCTTGTCATAGTTCATGGCCGGTCTGTTCTTCTGGATGCCCCAGCGACGAGCAACCTGAGGCCACACAAAACACAAAGAGTTTATATTAGCTATGGAGAAGTGATATGTAGATCACTCAATCAATCAACATGATTACAAACTTGTAGTTGGAAGAACAGGACAGTGGGCACTGACCTCCTCAGGCTCAATGAGCTTGAACTCCATGCCACGACCAGTCCAGGCTATGAAGTGGCCGTTGGCTGGGTCATCCAGTAAAGTGACCAGGAACTGCCAGAGCTGCAGGGAGCCACGGCGCTGGTAGGGAGGTCCGTCACGATAGACAGAGGGTTCCTGTTTTACTTTACCTGCGAGTGGAAGAAGAGGGAAAGAGCAGGAGAAGAGAGTACAGAGAAATAGAAAGAGGCAGAAGGGGAAAGAGTGAAGAAAAAGAAAAGTGTCAGTCAGCACTGTACTCCACCACGGCCACAGTGTGGTGAGACATTCCTGCCAGATGGTGACTGTGAAGTGGACTGGCTGTTCATTATGCACCATGAGCAGTCAAAGGACTCGACTCTGCCTGAGAAAATGCTCACAGTAGTCCACTTAACGGGCATACAATAGCTAGTATGTTTGCGCTAACCTTGCGTTTATATCGACAGTGTTTTGTTGTTTTTTCACTCTCACCTTCTAATCTTTCAGGGACCACGCAGGTATCGTCAAAGTACAGCTGATGATCTCTGTCAAAGGAGAAGCCTGAAATTGAAAAAAAGAAAGAAAGGCAACATTAATCGGATGAAAGTGTAACAGCAGATGGAGCGTGGGAAACAGCCTTTTGTTCTGACTTGAAGGCCAGTGACCACGTTCAACCCCAGAGATCCAAACTGCATGCAGAGCAATATAGCTGGGCGGCTTCCCAAGAGTGGAAGTTTGTATTGTGCTGAGCTCCTGCCAGCTGCTGATGTGAGAAATGCACTGTATGTGCGGAGCAGCTACACAGGATTCATTGATAGATTCGCTTCCCCTTGAGCCGTCACTTCAATGCTGCTGACCGCTATTCTTTCACCCGGCTATCGCCAAAGCTGAGCTTTCAGCAGCTCGTTAAGTCATGAGGTTCAGGGTCACAGAGAATGGGCTTCACTAATGAAATTATTCAAACATCTGAGACATAAAGAGACAAAAGCAGAAAATAATCTGAACTTACTTTCATGGTTATTTTGGTAGAAGCTCCCCGCTCTCCCAAAGGATGACTGACAGTTAGGCACTTCTGTAAACAAAGAAGATGGGTGTATAATTTTAGACCAGAGACATCCTCACTGTCATATCAAATGTGTAATACATCAAAATCCACCCTGCAGCTGACAGATATATTTGGATCACTGCCACTGTGTACAAAGATACATAGCTTTGATACATATCTGCAGTTTGTATTGTTCTATGTTTATAGAGGAGACGTTCAGTCCGAGCTGCTAGTTGTGTTGAGTCACATTGATAAATATACAACATGGGTATAAAACACATGTTGGCGGCTTTTCTGGCCAAATAATGGTCGTGTTCATCTGCAGCGCCAACAGCTGGGCTGAAAAATTCCCAATCCCACACACACACCCAGGAGTGGACTAAAGCCCAGATCACAGTACACAGCACAGCACACTACATCCTTCGCATGTCCACCAAGCCTGTAAATAAGATTAGCACCATGGTTGCTGTTTTAAATCTCAATGACAATCAAGTTACGCCAGTCCTCCCCCCTGAGGGGTCATGGCTTGTCTTCCGTTCGCAGTGACTCTGCAATGTGTAGGAACCATCCCCACCCCCACCCATTATTCTGTTTCCTGTCTACTGATAAGACGACCAGAGATCAATCTTGAGCAAGTGTTTCCTCAAGTCTGTCTCCTCTTGTCCGCACTTCAAGAGTCTACAGGAAGTAATCGTCGTCGTCAAGTCTTATCATGCATGCAGAGGAACAGAAAAGAGGGAATCAAAGAAAAACTTCTTCTGTCGAATGCTGATAATGCAAGGATTCAAACTGCGGCTGTAAATCTACATAAAAGTTGTTACTGTCTGTAGAGCAACAAACGCCGGGGTAACAATATGTCCCATGTTGGTATGCCGAACATGCACTTCTTCCATCCATCTAGAGATGCTAGGCCTCTGTGACGTAGGTATTTAAAGGCCATAAGAAGCTAAGAGGATTTGTCATTACATCACTGCCCGGCCAGCCGGTCACCCACCAGGCAGAAAAGGAATGAGAGTATATGAGAGCGAGTGAGTGAGAAAAGATTAAAAAAAAAAAGTTGCAGTTTCAGGAAAAGATGATGCTAATGCATCAGGGCAGGGACAACAGCTGGATGTGTGGGCGTTAGGATCAAACAATGCAGCGACAGTCGCTCTGGCTTGTTTGATTTAAACCATGTGAGTAAACAGCATCTCTGCCATGACTGTTTGACGAGGCTTTTTTGGAGAGGACTGGCACCATTTGGCCCCTTGTGTATTCTGTAAAACCAAGTTGAGAATTTCCAGGCTCTTACAATCAGCTTGCTGTGCTGCAGGTCACTAAGTCCTCTGAGGGCACTGGCCTAGATCTATTCCAGGTAGGCTCAGTGAAGAGGTTCTCTGCACCTGGCTGGATGACCCATTTACTTTTTGCCCTTGGAGGCTTAGGATGAGCTAAAAGACCCACTTTTACTTTACTGGCGTGACTCTGGAGGAATGATGCAGATTGGGCTTTGAGGGTGTGTGTGTGTGTGAAATGAGCACCTGTGCCCAGGCCTCTGCTGCATGCTAAAACTCACAGACATGTGTTAGTGCCCAGAACAAACATGGTCGGGCACATTCCTCACACTCTGCCTGCTCTACTTGCACACAGCCCTCGACAATTACTTTCACACAGCTAGCAGTGAACTTCCTCAGTGAGCAAGTGCAGAGAAATAGATATGCAGAAAACTCCACAGGGACATCTTGAGAGGTAATGGACTCTTCTCAACATATTATATGGACAGCTACCCTTCTCGAAACCGTGCCACTCACCAGAATCGAAGCAGAAGTCACGAGGCTCCTGCTTGATGGCCATGGGGTGGAAAGCAGCCTGACGTGGAGCACCCGGGGGTGGACCTGGGGGGCCCATGGTGGGTACGCCCTGCTCAGTGTATCGTGGGTCGATGAGCTCTTGCTTGAAACCCTGGGGCGGCACAGCTACCAATGGCTCTGACATCTGCCGGTGGTACGGTGGCCGGCTATCGCGTGGCAGACTGTTGTTGTTGCTGCTGGGAGGCTGGGGCAAGAACTGGGGGCATCCTTGACTCTCTGATGGGGGGAAAGGTAGGCATGGCTCTGACATCTGCCTCTGGAACCTAAAGATGGAGCAGAAAGTGGCAAGACAATGTGAATAAGTCTCTTTTCAGAAATACTGCTCACAAAGGCACTACACAAGCTCAAAAAGACACTGAAAGGCAAAAGCCCCATGCTCAGATAGAGTTTAAACTCTGAGTGCTCACCTGTGCTCAGGTGTGAAGTTGTTGGCATCCTGACTGATGGGGGCACAGGGCACAGCGAAGGGCGGGCTGTGGCTGTGAACTGGGAGTGCTTGCTGGTTGGGAGAGCCTGCACTCACCGTTATAGGCTGTTGTATGTGCACCGGACGCAGCCCTGGGGTCGGATTGGCTACATGGGGGTGAGGAGGGGGGCTCTGCTCACTCAGTGGGTGCGTTCCTGCTGTGCTGGTGGGGCCGCAAGGGGAGACTGGTGTTGAGGGGGGGGTTAATGGCTTGAACCCAGGAGTGGGCTTCCTGTCACAGGCACTGTGGATGAAGAGATGGGACAAACACACGCACACAGTCAGAAAACCCTTTAATCAGAGAGGGATAATCAATACGCTGTCCCGTGGCTGCTGTCATGCTCTCTGCAGGCTTCTACAAATGTAATTACCACTACATACCTGTAGCTGTAAAGGCACTTCTCTCCGTAGGGCATGGGACTCCTGTCCTGGCGACAGGGAGAAAGCTCTTTGGAGGGAGTCAGCTCTCGTTTGATCTTGGCTGGTGGCGGGCCATGAAACATCACTAGATAGGAGGAGACATACAGAGAAGCAACGCAATTGAGTGCATTGGATAAACTCCAGATATCACCTAATTGAAGCCATAAACAGAAGTGCAGCAGTTATCTTAACCACATTTGGAACTGATGGATAAATGGATGTATGGACAACGTCTCTGTATTCCCTCGACTGACAGAGCCACTTAGCAGCAATTTATCATCCGCCCTAATGACGGTCGACTGCGCTCTGAAAACAACCATCTATCCACCACTGCTAGGTAGCATGATACTAACTGCACTATACACACAAAAGCTATCAAACTTCTCGTCTGATTCCCATTAGGGCAGGCCAATACCAATACCCATGAATCAGTGTGGCTGTAATCTAATGGCGGTGAATGATTTTCTTCTCCCGTGCTGTAACCATTAGACACTAGCTGCAGCTTTCTGCGTATCGGCTGCAGTTTCCGGGGCGCCACATAATAGCCAAGCAGAAACTAGATCCCCGGGCGCAGAGGAGCGGGAGCCAAATAAATCACCCATGGTGCTGATGGACCTAAGCAGAGCGAACAATGGGCACGTGAGCTCCCCTGTGTGCGCTGTGAAACCTAATGGCTCGGGTGAGACTCCTCACAGAGAGAAAAGTAAATAATGGGGAGATTAGGCATCTTTTCTTACTCTGAACTGGTGGATTAACGAACAAGGACCCTACGTGCAAACTCCTGCACCATACACTGAGAGTGCTCCTCCACTCCGGAGCAAAATCAGACACAGTTCGGGCCTGGGTCAGAGAAACTGTGGTTCACCCCATGTGATGTCCTACTCACTGTAGCTCATATCAGAAAATCGGGTTTCAGTGAATAGGCAACTTGTGAGAGAGAATGGCCTGCAGCCTAGCAACAGAAGCAACTGCCAAACTCACTTCTCTGTATCTCACACATACCCACAAACACACACACGCAGCGTACTGACAGTACAAGGTCATGGTCTACACCACAACGGCACTTTACAGTGAGCTGACTACATACAGTATAAACCGACATGTGCACACAACCTTGGATGGGGCCCTCTATAAAAATACATACATATCAATGTATAAACCTCAATAATATGTTACAGCACTACAGGCTAGTGGTCAGTTTGCAGCTCACTGTGCCACATTAACCAAGATTTAAAAGGCAGCCCTGACAAAGACAGGCAGCAACCACACCCTGTCTCCACCTCCTACGCATCAGACGAAAACATAAACTCAGAAAGACAGAGGGGAGGGGGAGATCATAAAATGGTCCATTGGGCATAATTCAAATATATCCCTTGGCTGCAGCCTAAAGCCAATGAGCAGAGACAAATAGGAGGCTGTATGGAGCAGTTTTTGGGGATGGGAGTTCTGGGGAGCCGGACTGAAACAGGCAGCTCTGAAGCTGCCCTATCCACTGGAATCTAGCCCACTTCAGCAGCAGGGCCTGAGTGCGGGAAAGTGTGAAATCAGATTAGGAGCTTGGCTCATGTGATGCCCCATGCCAATCGGCTGATTAAACTCAAAATGGAGGAGAGGGAGGGAGGGAGGGGGAGAGCAGCCTTTCCCAGAGCTGTGTTTTGAAGACGAAGAATGGTGTTTGTCCTTGGCAGGATGAAGACATTTTGATAAAAGAGGGGTGACCTGGACATCTGGTCAGGGACAGAAACTCAAAAAGAATAAAGGGATCTTTCCTCAAAGCGAGAAGAAGCCCATGCAATTTTAGTGGTGAAAATTTCTGCCGCAGGCTGATATCAAAAAAGCAGAGACAGAATCTGTTCAGGGGACACATAGAGACTCACAATTATCAGAGACTGAACAACAGAAATCAGGTACTCACAGCTATCCGACTGGAAATCTGGGACAAATTGTTCGTCATCAGGCACCTGGGCTGTGAAGATACAGGAGAAAGTCGCGCATGTGAGAAAAATCAAACACGTACCCCCTTTTGACCACTAACAGCCTAACACTGACACCTTTATGTGCCCAGAAAAGTGTGAGTGAAACAAGGGAAAGCAAAACAAGGAAAAGAGAGAACAGTAACAGAAAAAGGAAAAAGTGAGCAACTGCAAAAAGCTACTTTTAGGTACGACGAAGGGGGTCTTGGTCAGCGGTTTCTCATGCATAGGACTTTGCCCTTCTTGCTCTGATTGCTAACACAAAAATAACAATATTTCACATTCTCATCAAGTTAATCTTTAATCTTAAAACTTGCACGATTTTGTCCTGGTCACCATTTAGAAACAAAGGGCCAAGAGATAAGAGATGTTTCCTCTACATTACAAAACACACTCTCCGGTGGCTGGTTGTAGAGGAAGGATATTACTAAGAGGAAGGATATATTATTAAGTAAATCATAACTTTCACAAAACCAAAATAATTCCCCTGAAATGGTTTTGCAGTGTGATTTTATGGTATAATGGGTGGAGGACGAGCAGCAGAAAACACTGGCAGAATTAAGAAAACTAATAAAAACTATTATAAAATAAAATATAGAGCTCACCTTCTGCAATCCAGATCTCTTGGAGCTGACTGAGGTCTTGGAAGAGTTCTGGAAATCAAGAAGTGAAAGATATTGAGCATAGACTCCCACCAAGACATAAGTTATTACACGTGTAAGTACTATGTTTGCACGTGTCGTCGAAGCATCTAACATTCATTCACACGAGCAACGTTACCTTCTGTGTCCTGGGCGAGTTCTGTGTCGACAAACTTCCTTTTCCTGTCGTTCAGAGGCCTGTTGTGAGATGGTTCCTCCACATGAGACTTGTGCTGTTGGGAAGGAGAAGATGAAGAGATGTCAGACCATCAACAGAAGATGTCACTTTACTCCCAATGGACAATGCAGTTGGTATGTGAGTGTACTATACATGTACAGTGATCTACATTGACCACAAGGAGGTCCATCCATAATGTAGAGCCCTGGGTTGAAAGTGTGAGGATGTGATGTGTGAGGCTGGCATGTGTCCACTTACACTGGGTGGGACCATAAATGGGACTTGCTGGTCATAGAATCCGTCCATGTTATCTGGATGATTGGGGGGGGGTTCCAATACCAGGGGGAGGGGGGGGTGTTCGCTTTAAAGCGACAGCGCCTGGGTCACTGGAAAACACAAGGTTGGAAGTGGAAACATGCAGCAGGGGTCACAAAACTGTTTAGATATCCACATCATACATCCACAGCAAGAAACATCCTCTTTTGTAATAAAAATGTATTTTAGTCATCATAAGGGTGGACAAACGCAATACAAACGTAGAATTTAGAGCTCTTGGGCAGAGGTTGTGATTCACGTCTAATGTCATTTTTGAGGCCACACTGTGCTTCATTATAGTAATGTGTTTATTTAGCAGCACGACTGGAGCTCTGCATCACATTCTGATGCTGCAACAAGACCACCATCTTCTTCCAGCCCTTTTATTTAACCAACAAACGGCTCTTTGAACCGAGCCGTGCCGACTGAGAGGGAGCAGCGCAATGTAAACACAAAGCCATTATGGAACACATGTAACACTGTTATATAAGCCACGCTCACTGGCCATCTGTGGGCACTACTTTCCACTATAATCAGCTTGGAGATCTTGAGTAAAAGACTTGGGAAAAGCGACTCTTCAGGCTCTCTCTGCGGCGTGCACAACGCAAAGCCTCCCAAATAAGACAGACTAACGGCCAGTCATAGAGCTGATTAGTGTCTTATAGGGGCTTGAACCTATTGTTGGGTGACAACACTGCTGTTACAAATGGCACAACCAGAACTCCCTGCTCCCCCGTGTGCAATACTATAAAGTTAGGAACAATAAAAGTTCCCTTCAAACAACAATAACACAACGCTGGGGCACGAGCACGGCCCTCTATTCTCACATCTCCCTCAGCAGAGTGATATGACTCACTTCTCTATCTCCTGTTAATGGATGACGAATAAAGGATAGCTGCTGGGCAATAATTACAGCCACCGAGCACAGATACCACTCATAACATTAGAACTCACTGAACTAGCCCTCATGTGGAACATATGTTCATAGAGCACATCATTTAAGAGTAGGCAGTTAACATTCATTTTAATTTTATTGACTGTACTCTGACACACATAGCAGTTAAAATAAGGCAGCGAGAATTTAACTGCATATGTGTTCAAATAAGAGGCAAAAAGTTACTTTATTAAAATCTATATGTTGTGTTGACTATTTGAATATTGTAATCAGGTTGAACTGCACCAAAAACTAGACAAAGTTCACCACATACAACAATCACAGTTAGTTTCCACTACAGCTTCACAGCCATTAAAAAAAGTAAACAGTCAAACTTGGATCGCGCGTAATTTGGATCGCGCGTAATTCAGACCAACTTTTATCACTGTGCCAACGTGACAAAATTAGATCATTTTCGGTAGAAGTTCTGCGCTTCAGTCGAGGTTGGTGGGGGGG
>NTHP01000295.1:503028-519235 GCA_003416845.1 Oplegnathus fasciatus | reverse complement strand
AAAAAAACGGCCCGTCCATTCATAAAAATCACAAACAGTCGCCTGACCGCGCTGATAAGCCGAAGCCAACATCCACGCAGATAAGCCACGGACCGAACACAACACACGCTGGCTTTAAATACGACACACGGCGTCTGTTTTACGCAGAAAGGAGCCGATATAAAATGGTTGCCAAAGTAAATATCTTTAAATAAGATGGCGTTGCGCTTGTTTGTAGTGTAAAAAAATATCCAGCCATAAAAGGGCTTTATAAAACCAACTTCTCGCCGAAATAAACACTGCAGCTTACCTGGTCTGTGTGTATATACGTCCTCTATGTCGAAAGAATGCGGTAGAAATATCCACAAATACAAAATCAACGTGTCGACGGTCGTACAGTCGCCTGCGCACGGACAAACTGATGTGCCTCCTTCGACTCACAAAACTTGACTGAGCTTTTCGTTAATGGCCCGGTCGGTTTTTCCCCTGGGCTCGAGCGGCACGCAGAGACACGCGCCGATTGGTCGACCGACCCTGTCGTTCAAGCGAGTGGCCAATGGCGTCTCCGGAGCCGATGAATTATGCATGAGGCTCGGTTTGGCCAATCGCGGCGCAGCAGCGGCCTATTTTTATGAATGGCTGGATTTCATTCACATTTTTTTCAACCATCAATGCCAAGATGTGTTTGTTAAAGGGCCAGCTGCACTGGAAAGATATTAAAGAGCGAAACATACACAGAGGCTGCTGTGGCAACGTCAGCGTCACGCTGACTTTCCGTGGCCTCTAAATAGATTATTACACTGTAAGAACTAATTAGATTATTTATATATATATATGAAATATATAATTGGAAACTGTACTAATGGCTTTGACACACTGTACTTTACTGAACTTTTCCGAGAGTGGCGCAAATGACTGAGGATTAATGTGGATGATAAAAAAGAAAATGTATTTCAAGTAAATGATAGAAAAGAATGGATTACAGACATGAATTAAATACCTCACACCATAAATGTTACATAGCACCTGTGTCTAAAACTATGAGCATTACTGGCCTTATTTGAATGTTTACATCTGTTTGTTTGTTCACTGTTTTTTACTACTTATATATTTATAAACATTTACAATTAACTAAGTAATTATACTTGCACACAATCTGATTGGCTTAGAGCCTTCTTGCATTGCAAATGGTTGGGGAAAAGGTGATGATGAGGTTATTCAATCTGCCCATCAGTTTGGTTAGTACTGGTGAGATTAGTGTAAAATGTGGAATAGACCTTTACTGACAACAGAAGATGGTACTCAGCATCATTGGTTTCTAATCCTGTTCCTGCTGTTTTTATCCCATTTTCAACTTGCAGCGTGATCACTATTTCATACAGCTCATACGGTGTTTTCTTTTATTATTACCCATTCATACTGTGTATTTCTATGTTTGCAGTTTGTATCATTATAACACAGTAACCAGGACAGTAGCCAGCAGTTTAGAAATACTGAGATCATGAATCCAAGTGTCCCCCAATGCAAGCCCCAAACCCACTAGAAAAGGTTGTCTCTTTCTTAAAATTTATTTGAATTTTTCACATTTTATTTGTTCATTTAACTGTTTGTTCACTGTATATATTTTCTGCGTATTGTGTTTTCCAAAATCTCCTCAACATCTTTGTGGAGAAATCCCAAATCCCCTTTTCTGGCCTTGAAGTAGACACATGTAAATACAATGAGTCTATAAACACTTGAATCAGTCACACCCACTATGTGTTATTATTTAAAACTTGCATAATGTAACTCCTCCATAAAATCCCCCAAATTCCCAGAAAAACTACTGAGAGCATGACGTCAGTCCTCAATAGCTACCTTTAAAACTGTGTCTCCTAAACCCTGTTTTCATGTTTCCCAGAAGATCAATCCTTATGTTTTCTTTTGGGCAGCTATGAAATATCTCCCCAGAAGATGAACCATTTCCATTTTTGACAAAAGGTCAACTCTGTTCACAACATCTCATAACCTCATAACCATGAACTTTGCTGAGCACATTGTGATTGTTGTTGTGATTTTAATGACTCCTCCAGTTTCACCACATTTTGAGCCCCATTACTGTTTAGGCTCAAAGTAAAACAACATGGTCTATATGTTGTTCATCTTAACAAATGCTTTTGTATTATTCTGTGGCAATCTGTCTTAAGACTTTTATAAAATTCTACATGTTAACAGTGGTAGAAGTTCAAACAAATGTGCATTATTTTAAAACAAGTGTCCTTCAATTGTAATAAAAGACCTTTAACTTCCTCTGTTTTAAAACTACAAACTTAAAGCCTTCCCAAGTTTTGACCGTTGTAAAGCATTGAGAGAAAATGAGATATCATGACTTGTGTGTGAGCGTTTGCTCACAAATATGTGTGTGAAGGAACGGCTGTTGAAACCCAAAGGTTAGAGGTCATAAATAAATAACCTTTGTCATTATCACCTCAGTCACCAAATTAGGAATCCCTCATATAAACTCGATGTCACTGCAAACGTCAAATTGCAGCAGCTGGTATGAAAAATATAATCCCCGGAAAATCCCTGCAGCCACGATGCAGAGATTATGAGACTGCTGCAGAAGCAATAATAGCAAGAACAGACAAACACACACGTCGTCACATAGGATACGGGTCTATCTTTGCTGGTCGTCGCAGAGGTCTAAGGCCAAAGGCAAACAGCTTGTCTTTCAGGGCTCCACTTGGAGATGTAGCGCTGAAAAATGTGGAGGTGAGAGGGCTTAAAAATATCCACTGTCAAATTCAATTGTACATGTGTGAGAAGCATTAAATAGCAGAAGACATATCTCAGTGGGACTGTTTCAAAAGCGACAGCCTGCAGGTCCACTGTATGGTGCACCTCTTCGTCGGTGCGGATGTGGTGGGTGGTCACTTGGAGGCGTGTGGAGAGTGAGCACATTGTGTTGCTGTTCTTACTCTTTCCTTAAATAAATGTGCCATATGCAAGGGGTGACATGCTGCTTGTGTACATACCTCTCTCTCTGGATGGCTGCGAGTGTGAGAGTAGGCGCTGTGAAGGCAGGGCAAGATTTAAAGCGCCAATTTCCTGTTGCCTCGAAGACTACTACTGTAGGTTAGTGTGACACTGACATAACGGCCAGGTCAGCAGTGCTGCTGGTGCAATGTGGGCTAATCCTGATACTAAGAATCCTTTACTAAAGCAGGTGAGGAGGGCACGAAAACACTATGACTGGAACTTCTGAACCATGATCCCTTAATGTATGGCCACTTTGCTGGACAGACATCTAACGTAGTTTTTCAAAGTTCATTTTTGACCCTTGGAAACAGCAGTAGAGAAAGAAATCTCACCGCGAGGTCCACTTAGTAGCCGTGGAGCTTTCACATCACATCACATAATCTTCATCAGCTGATAGAGTTTGCCCAGGTGTCACTGAATCAAATGACATCACCTGATCTCCCTCTGGAGCCACAAAAAGCTTCATACAACTTTTTTTCACATGTGCAGTAGTACTACTTAAGACCTGCAAACAGACTTTGATGTGTAGAATCGGTGGAGTTCCCCTTTCAAAGCTGACGTTCAAAGTTCATCGTTGATGTGATTGACAGCTCCAGAACCTTGTTTTCTCAGCTACCACTGTTTTGTTAATCTACACCACGCAAACTATTTACATATGAACATGGGGATTTTTTTCTTTTAGAACTGAATCTCTTATATATTCTCAGTCCTTAGCCCATCAGTGGACCTGACCTTTATCACAGCTGAGATAACAGCCACTGTGATGAAGAACAAGTGGGTGAGAGCATTATAATTGAGAGTCTTGGCAGTCTGTCCTAGCTTGCAAATGTCTGTCAAAATGCACATTTCAAAAAGAGTTAAAATGGGAAAGTAGTGCCTCTGGGCGCAGGATGCTCTCTCACTGAGGGACAAGATGTGACTTGCCTGCTATTAATAGCACTTTGGGAGATAATTCCTGCCTTGTTATCTTCGCAGCCGTACTCAAGAAGCCTTGCCAAAGGCAGACTCTTCTGAGGCTCCGAGTTGTATAACCATGCTTTCTTTTATTATCTCTCTCTTGTCTCTCTCCCATTCTTAATTCGATGCCTCCTTCTTCTTTGACATTTTCTCTTTTCTCACTGATTCGCTGCCTGTCTCTCACTCTCTGTTGCTCTGCTTTTGCCGGTTCTGTAGGAAGCTACTGGGCCACAGATCAGACCCAAAAGGGCAAAAAGAATATTTAAACACACTTCACTTAAAAACCTTCCCTCTGTTTTATTGTAATTAGCTTGTCAAGTGTTTTCAGTAACTGTTTTCAGGTTTCATATTCTAACTCAATGAGACAAAACGCTCACACACTCACAGTCTACAGCCACACTAGCAGCTCTGTGAGGCTGTTCTTAGGCACAGCAGTGAGCTAAATGCTACTGTCAGCATGCTATAAAGCTAACAATGACAATGCTAATATTTTGATGTTATGCTGTTCACCATCACCATTTAGTATAGTGTGTTAGCATGCTAACATTTGTTTTGCAGGTTTTTGGTCATAAACCAAAGTATTGGACAAATAAATATGTTGTGGTTTTATTGCAATCCATCTGATAGTTATCGAGACATAATTTACACAAATGTCAACCTGCTGGTTGCAATAGATGAAAAGTCAGAGGATTACCAAAGTCGTCAACTATGAGTGTCTGTATGAAATTTCATTAAGATATGTCAACCTGCTGGTGGTGGCGCTGGAGTTAAAGTCAATCGATCAGTAAAGTTAGCAGGATTCATCCTCTGGGGAACATGAATGTCTGTAAAAATCCATTTCACAGTTATTGAGATATTTTTAACATTACCATCCATACACTGTAGCTGTGCCGACAACATGTGTAAAAATGACACCCCACACTTCGCAGAGATTCTTCAGTTTTAAATCTAATTTCACATTACTCGTGCTTTGTTTCATATTCTCTACTAAATCTTGAACCTAATTTTGAGTTGCCTGTTTGATCAATTTCATAGTTTACTGGGACAAGAGCAGCCCGTGATTTAGCAAATTTCTTAAATTGTTAAATATAATGTGCATGTGCCAGGAGAGGAAAAAGCCACGAGAGCACCTACAACGGTATACAGCAATAAATAATGCAATATGCAATAGCAAAGGTGGAAAGTAGTGCTTAAGTGCAAATTTGAGGTTCTTGTTCTTTACTTGAGTATTTCTATTTTTTGCTCCTTTGTACTTCTACTCCAGTACAATTCAGAGGGAAATATATTTTTTACTCCACCACATTTATCATTTACATTTATGAGTTTTACATACAAAATATGACGTTTATAAAACATTTATAAATTGAACTTCTCAATATTATAAGAAATAGTTAAAATTAGCTCCACCTCAACCAACTACAACAGCAAAATTCTACTTACACATGGATACATCCATAATAATAATTTAATGATATAAGATATAATAGTAAAACACTCACAGGGGCCATTTTTCTGCATTATGAGTATTTTTACTTCTGATACTTTAAGTAGGTTTTGCTAATAATACTTATATACTGAATTGACATTTTACTGTTTTTATATTGCAGTATTTCTACTTTTACTTAAGTAAATGATCTGAATACTTCCTCCACCACTGACCTTTGTCAAGTTTAAAATGTTATATTTTTGTTAATACTGCGTCAGAAAGGGGTTGGTTCAACTCTGATCACTATCAAGACCATAACATCTGTTGGATAAGATTGCATTACCTAATATTGTTAGATGTTTCTGTTATTTTAACCACCTCCTGAACTCTGGAGTCCAGGATGGAGACACAGTCCTCTTCAAACCATTGTCTCATCGTTTGTTCACTCAGTCATTCTCATCACAGATTTCCTCTCAGATTGAATCTGACTGTTTAATGTCATCAGTGACTCACAGTTGTTGTTGGATGGGTGAATTTGTCTTCAAATGATCCATGAAGATAAAAAAAAAAATCATGTTTCTGTCTTTGTCAGGCTGCGCTAACAGACAGTATGTAACACAGTCTGATCATATCACAAGTGAGTAAATGCATGGGTTTTTTATAACAGAAGTACAGTATGGAGTTCAAAGGTCCAATTCAAATCCAGTTTAGAGAGAAATTCAAGAGTTCTTCTACAATCTGTGGCCATTATTTTATGTGAATTAAGAAAAAAAAAGGGACAAAATGAATATTCAGCCTCCTCTGTTTATTTGGTCAAATGTTTTGTCCATCAAAATGCCAACAGCTAACAAACAGTGAGGGTGACATACAGTAGAGACAGACACAGGGCAGACTGCAGAGGCTGGACATATTGATTTTTCAACCTCTTTCGTCCAATCAGGTCCTGGACAATACGGGGGACGGTCTGCCCTTGACCCTCTATGGGCTGAGAGTCCCCTACCATGCTGACCCTGAGGGGGAACAGAAGGCTCATATCACAGACGTAGAGTTTATACATCAGATAATTTGATTAACTGGCCTCTTGGTTACATACAGTAGCTTTTTTTCCTGTAATAATCCCCTGAAGCTGTGTGATGACTTTTCTTTTGTGATATGTAATATCTGATTTCTGTAAACTCTATTTCTATGATTTGATGATTTAATGTACACATAGAGCAATAATACGCTGCCGGAGCTCTGCTGTATCTGAGCCTCTGACGTCACTCAATACCACTAATCTGTCCCAGGATGAGAACTGGATCACACTAGTCAGGACTGGAGAGCCACCTCTCCCTCCAAGGGGGGATGGGGGGTTGGAGGGGGGGGACCAAGACAGTTCCACATGGGGGAGCAGATGGAAACAAATGACTGTGATTGATGACAGTGCTGATAATTAAGAACAGAGTTTTGTGGTGGTAGTTGTCTTTGGACAACTCAAGATGGTTTTATGGCCGCACAGTCGGTCGTGTTAGGGTTAAAAATACTATGACATTATATCCATTAAATTTGGGTTTAATCACGTTGAACGACAACTTTGACTGACGTGAGACATCCTTGTTTAGTTTTCCAGCTCTTTCTTATTATTAAGTTCTACTTTGAATATGTCGGAGGTTTCAGAAAAATCCAACTATACCACGTGCACACTAATTACAAGTTGGAAACTGGTAATTCCGATAATTTGATATGACATGAACGCAGCTGTTGGGGAAAAGATTGACACCACTTTCACGCCTGTGTGTTTGGTATGGGACTAGAGCTAGGAGGTGAGTAGCTTAGCCTAGCATAAAGATGGGGGGCAACAGGATACATCGCTAGCCTGGCTCAGAACCAAAGGTCAAAAACCTGCCTTCCAACACCTGTAAAGCTCACAGATTAACACACTGTATCTTGTTTGCTCAATCTGTACAAAAACAAAAATGTCAATTGGTGGTCTTACAGGGAGTTAATGTGCTGTAACTAATGCTGCATTCACGCAGAATTGGAACAGCAGGAAAACTTCCCGTTTCTCTGGTTTGGAAGCATTATTCCAAGATGGTTACCACGACTGCTAACCTTGCAGTCACATCGCATAAATATCCTCCTTTTGCTGTGTTACATATTCGTAGCCAGTTGTTTTAAACTGGGGGAATTGGTTGTATTAGTGTTAATATTGGATTTTATTTAGATGTAACTGCCAGTGATGGAGGCTTTGGAGCCATGTTGCCACTGACAGTTGACAGTTCTGTAGTTCTTTTCCCAAGTGCAACACATTGTAGTTGTAGTAAGATTACTAGTTTCCCAAATGTCAAATTTCCCATTCGGCTGCTAGTAGTTCTGTTTTGAACAAAATGACTTGAATGTGGCATAACTTCCTGGAGTCCTGTTGACACAGTGAGGTTGCCAGGCAACCAGGACTGTTGTTTGTCAAGAAATAGTTACACCACATGACTCCCCATGAAATTACAACTTCTTGTTTTTATATTCCTGTTTGTGTACAGACTGAACAAACAAAATACAACAGGTTCATTAGTGAGCTTTAGCTTTGTTGGCAGGCGGGTTTTTAACCTCAACAGAGCCAGGCTAGCTGTTTCCCCCTGCTTCCAGCCTTTGTGCTAAGCTAAGCTAATCACCTCCTGGCTCCAGCTCTGTACTTAACGCACTGACATAGCAGTGGTATCGACCTTCTCATCTAATCTTGGCAAGAAAAGTAATAAATATATTTTCTGGGAGATGTACTCCATATCCGGTTCATTTTTCTTATTTGGTGGTAGAATTTATTTGTTCTTTGTTCTTATGAATAATATGACTCATAGATGACATTATATTCCATAGAGATATTTTCAGTATGACTACAATATATGTCATTTGACAGAGAGAAAAACATCACAGGTTTTAGTGACGGAGTCCAAGGACTTCTCATCTGACTCATCAATTTGCACTTTAAAAATCACATGAGGAGAAATCAAACAGGCAGAGATACCAACTTTTCCACCAACAGTAGTTTGAGTAGACTAGAGGTCCATGTGTTTTGTATAAGAGTCTTTTTTTTACAGCTGGAAACCTGTCTGGTAACTAGACGTGTAGCCTGCGGCTGAATGTAGCCGCTTGTTGACCCTTTACTAAGAGTTGTCAAACATCATTCTCAGAGCACAAGAAACCTCAAACTGAAGAAAAACTAAACCAGGCTGGTTGAAGTGATATATTTGAGTGTCCATGGGTGGATTTTTCTTTTAATTTTACTGAACCTGGTGAACTACGTGTGCCTTTTGAATGCTTTGACAATCAATTAGTTATCAAATATCTAGAAAGTAGCAAAATAGAATAAATGATAAGGCTGGTGATATTCTATGTTTTTCTTATTGTGAACAAATCCCATGAAAAGCATTAACAACAATTAATTTATCTTACTAAACAAGTATTGCCTGTGTAGCCAAAGCCTTATACAGATTCATTCTCTTTACCACAGACACATCAATGAGCCACACCGTTGCACTGGGTGACATGCTCCTTCATTTCAATGAACATGGGCACTGTAGTTTTTGAGTCAATCCCACATACACCGTCCCGCTTCTGGATATACTCAGTAGAGCACCAAATGTGTATTAATCCACAGCTGAAAATAGTCCCCGACAAATTTACCATTTACTACTGTTTAAGTAATGTTTGCTAAAAACTACAGTGCCCACCTGAGCCTTTTAAAAAAATAAACAAAATATATGTGACCTGCTTTTAAAGATTCAGTAAGAACAAATGGGCCACAGTCGAAAAAGTACTGCGAGATGGAGTAAGACACTGTTGATTTTGGTCTTTTTTCATAGGATTTGTTGCCTTATCTTTAAAGACAACTTGCTTCAGGAAACTCAACCTTCAGATAAAGATGGACACAGATATCACCTCCTGTGTTTGCTAATAAAGGTCAGCTCAGTGGCAGCAAATTACATCAGTCCTTTACCATGATGGTAACCAACCTCTGCTGTTAACTGAAGGTTACGATGACACAAAAACGACTATGCTGGGTTGCCAAATATGGATTGATTTTTTATTTTTGTTTTGTTTGTCTAAATGCTGGGTCAGCTGTTGACAGTCAGGGTTAAAGCAATTCCTTTTGGGTCATTTTTAGGGCAATATGTTACAACAGATAATCATCGTTTCTATGCGATTTGATGATTTCTACTTTTCTCTGTCTTCTGTGTGAGTCCTGTGCAAAGCCGTGAACACAGAGTGGGTCCATTTATTTCTTAAGGCAATTGATTACTTCAAAGAACAGGAATAGACATGAGTTGTGACACACATTGGAAATTCACTCAGACAGGCTCTGTGTGGGCTTTCATGTTTGATCGGATAATAAATCACAAATGGGTGTTGTCATGGTAGGAACTTCATCTGGGAATTCTACTTTTTTTTATGTAACAAGACAGCTTCTTCCCTGTCTTTTCTTGCCCATGATTATAAACATGCTGCTAAAAAATTAAAACCACAACAAATAAATATATCAAATAAATGGAATTTTTAAGCAAAGAAAAAGTTTGAATAGTCTCATCCACACTCTCCTTTTTGTTCACTCTCCTTTTGTTTCAGCAGGCATGCGGTGATGTAAGTTAACTTCAGATAAAATATTATAAACAAATATATACACTTGGTAATATAGCTGTCTAAAATCATCCTTTCAATAAATGTAAAGTTAATGTAAACATGCACTCTTTTCCCACTGAGTTCTCTCTGCGCCCAGGCTCCATTGTGGACAATTACAAATTAAGGAGAAAAAAATTATGATGTGCTGTATTTGTTATCTTGTGACCTTCCCACAGTGCCTTTGTAGTATAAAGGTTATGCTAGTTATGTTGAATGGCTTTCAGTTGGTGTGTATATAAACATAAACCATTGAGATGGATGAAAGTGACACACCTGAACTCCATCCCAGTTGATGTTGCTGCTGTTTGGAGGAACCCAAAATCACAACTGGGTATAGTGAATATCTACAGTGTGAGGATACAATGGACATCCTGGACATCTGTTTTCATGGGGCCTGGGTGTGAGAGTAATGACTCAGTGTATTTTAAAGGGAAACAGGGCATAAAGGCATCAAAGCCTGACCCTAAAGTGGAGTTCAGTTTGTACCATCAGAACATCTCACCAGTCTCCCGCCGCCCGGCACTGGTAACACTTACATTTCAGCAGGGTGCAAGACAGTTTTCCACAAGCGTCTAACTCACATATAGATCATTTGAGTTTGAACATTCACACATTTACATTCTCTCTGAGTTGTACATTTTTGAAGATATCAGTGTGCATTAGTCAGCTTGGATTGAGATCAGATTTTCTGTAATGTTCTTGCATTAAAGTTCATTCTTGACCAAGTAAGTGTGTGTGACGAAATAATCTCAACTCAAGGTTCTTGAATTACCTTTACCTTTTTACATTTTACAGTTGAAAAATAAACTTCGTAGACTCATTTTTAGCCATGTATGGCTCTAGTGATAGCAATTTCAGTTTGTTGGTTGGTCCACCACTTTGGTCTAGACTGAAATATCCCAACAACTATTGGATTTATTGCCATGAACTTTTGTACAGACATTCATGGTCGCCAAAGGATAAATCCTACTGACTTTGGTGATCCTCTGACTTTCCCTATAGCGCCACCATGAGGTTCAGATTTGTGGTTTAGATACTTATACTACTACTTTGGCACAAATACCTGCATCATTGATGCTGCACTTTGTTTTTAGTGCTAATTAGCAAACATCTGCATGCTAACAAGCTAAACTAAGGGTGTTTTCACACCTGTAGTTCAGTAGACTCGATTCAGGGGTGAAGTTGCATTTTTCATGTGGTTTGGTTAGCGTTCACATTGTACTTTGTCAAGCGGACCACACACTGTAAACCAATGTCACGTGGTCGAAAACGGTCACCTGTCTATTGGACAAAATATCCGAATGAAACTCGACGACACTTCCTGATCTCAGAAATAATGGAGCAACACCAAATTTATGCGGTCTTGGGTTTTCTGGTTTTGCTTTGGTGTTTCCATCAATCAAATGCTTTACAAGAAGGCAAACAATATGAGCAGCTGACAAAACAGCGAGTTGTTGAACATTTCATTTGGCAAATGAGACGAGTGAGACTGTACCGAAGGAGAAGGCAGGTCCTGATGAGAGAGAGGGCTTATGATGTGTTGTCCGTGACAACGGGTGAGGTATGGCCTTAATAAGTTATGGATTTGAAAGTTATCATCCGTTAATAATCCGTTTTTGTTCACTTCCTATATTTGGGTCGGATCGTGTTCTCATCTGTAGTGAACTGAACTCTGGTGCACTTGGAAGCGAATCGAGACCCACGTTTTCAGGCGGACAGGAGTTCGGTTGTTTGGTCCGCTCCAGTGTTCGAACCCCACCCCAAACCAACCGGACTATCCGACAAAACGCTCCAGGGTTCGATTAAAACGGCCCAAACAACTAAGGTGTGAAACATTACCTGCTCAGCATAAACATCCCTCATAGAGCCGCTAGCATGGCTGTAGCGATCTACAGTAAGCTTTATTATTGGTCTAGCTTTACTGTCAACCAATATAGTACAAGCGCTTGAGCCAGCTCCATTCGCTCTGAAAAAGCTAGTCTGTGAACCATGAGATTATTTTGTCACACATTCTGTAATTTGTTGTTCCTGTTTCTTCTACAAACAAGGAAGAAGCCAGGTTGAGGAGAGAAGATGATACAACACTAAACTGAAATCTAAAATAATCTGAATTAGACAAAGTGGAAAACTGCCTTCAGAGAGCGACTGAGCGACTGTAGAAGTTCTGTATGGTGAAGAATACTGATCTGAACTCCTCTAAGCTAAGAATTCCACATTAATAACAATGATATATTAAAAACACATTCGTGTGTACAGTATATGTGAGCTACACCTACTTTCCAGAAATATACATATACTCTTTCTGCACATACTGTATAATATAATTTGCCATATTGTGGGGACAGTAATATGGATACATTCTTTATAAACACTGAACTAAGCTCCCTGGTCAACAGCTTCTGAATGATATATCCATCTTCCATCTTCTCTGGTGTTTTGTCTGTTTCCTCCATTACCATCACATCTTTATTTGGTGCAGTTAAACGAATGAATGCATCCGAGCCACCCAGCACCTTGCAGCAGGGGCAGGCTCCGGGATTTGCACTCTGACAGCACACTTGACATTGTGAGTTGATGTCTGACACGGTAATTAGGCGTAGGGTTTCACTGGAGGAGAGATAGACTCTCCCTGAAATAGAAGGATAAATTTAGTTCCCCTGCCAATGCTCTGGTAAATAAAAACCCTGGGGGCCCTGCTGTTATACCCTTGAGGGGATTTATTTCAATCCTTGACCCACTAGAAGTGTCCTATGGCATACTGTGCACAGGAGCTGTTGCTAATTCGATTTGGATAAATGTGTTAGAGTTCACCCAACCACAGAGGACAAATGAGTTTCTTAAGAAAGCAAAGATGAACTACAATGTCTCCAATCTCTACTTTCATTCTAGATTCTGGTCAATTTATATAGTGATAACTGTGCACAGCTGGGCAGACTCCGCTCTGCCTGAAGTCTACGGCCAGATCATCTACACAGTCTGTAAATGTGTAGGCCAGTGATGCTAAGGGGCTAAAATCCCTGCATGTTTCCACCCATTCCAGGCCACTGTTACGCCCCACTGCCACCAACCCACAAACAAAATAAGTCAATAATGGATGAGGCTTTTCCACTCCTCTCCTCGGCTGTACCGTGCTGTCAGTCTGTGGGGAGGCCCTGGAGCGAGCGCTCTTACAAGCAACCGCTGTTTCATTATTCATACAGGTGTTTTAACGAAGAGGTGGATCTTACTCTATTTACTCACCGACCTTGTAAACAACCACGATTAGTGCCACACCACTCTCACTTTAACCATCTTCTCTTTCTCACTGTAGTGTGTTGGAGCTCTTTCTTTCTCTGCTGGCTCATCATACAACCTGCTTCTTTAACCCTCCATCCCCTCACTATCACTTTCTTTTCTTCATTCAAGGGCTGTGAGGGAATCCCAGCAGCCAAAGTTGTGTTTAGCGGGCAGTGCAGTACTGGCATATGGCTGAGTTTTTTGGGCAGGGGGCGGCTTGGATTGAGAGACTTGGCTGTTGCAAGTGGCTGAGACTAAATCCATGGCTGGGACGGAGGTTTGGAGACAAGACTAGAGGATGATGGTTACACAGGAATAGGTCGGTACTGTATACTGAGAGTCTTTTCATTTCGGGTGCCATCACTGCAGGTTCCTTTGGGAATTGTCTGTAGGCATCCTGACTTTAGGGATGTTCCACTTGTCAATGTGATCCTGTTAATGAACTTCCCACTTCCAAACTCCAACCTGGGAACAGTGTACCAGTCATCTGATGGAGCTGCCTATACAGTGGGTGGCATGTGTGTGTGCATATGTGTATTGTATATGTGTGTGTTTTTGTGTTTGCATGTGCATGCATGTGTCCTAGTCACGGCTCCGGTTGCGTTTCTTGAAGAAAAAGAACGGTGTCTTCTGAGGCGGGCCCAGTAAAATGGGGACCTGGTTCTTGTGCGTGATCCTGATCTGTAAGAGTCAGACGGAGAAGGACACGATAAAGGTATTGGGTTTGTACAGCAATCTATTATCAATATCTTTTTTGACAAATTTACCATCATCACTTCCTGGCTCTTCACAACAGATTGTTACAAAATCACTCACTGCAACCTTGAAAATAACCCACATAACACAACAAAAAGCTTTCTATATTCCGCCCCCATGAAGGTCCACAGGGACAAAATGAAAAATGGTTGAAAAGCTGTCAAGATGAATAGATAATAGTTAATTTCCTCCTTTTCAATGAAGAATATAGCCAGTCTGTGGTATTTGATGGCATGACAGTGTTGAAGGTTGAGGCTACTGGTGTGCAGAGGAGGAAGATGAACAAAAGAGCAGGGAAATGAGATGGCCAAAAGCTGAGTAACACCCATCTTGGTCCAGCATACAGCTGACTTTATCTGCTGTCAAGGATAAGTGGCTGTCCGCTGGCACCCAGGGGACGCTTAGAGGACCCTAAAACCCCATCCAGACAATCACAGTGACGTGGGGTCAAACATGGCGTGGTGCTTACAGGTGAGCCCGACTTCATCCAGATGGCATCAATTCACCTGTCATACTATCATCATCCCCACCAGAGCAGTGACATTACAGTAGCCGTCATGTCCCAAGAGCCAGTTTTCATAACCAGCGTCTTGTCTGCCAAGGGCTGTGCCTTTGCCTGCCACCTGACTAGCAATGCACCAGACCCCTAACCTCGCAGGTGAACCCACATTATGGTGGCCCTTTGATTTTTGGGCTGAGTCTGACTGGGACTAACAGGTACAGGCCTTGGCCCAAGCTCACATCTGGCTCCAGGACGTAGCCCCTGATATGAGCAAGGTCAGTCCTTCTTGAAGATGGCAATCCTTAGTGGTCTTTAAATCGCCCTTATGATTCAGACCGAAAACAGCCCTGCATTAAGACAACACAGAGGGGCTGCACTGGTGGATGCGTGTTGTTTGAGGTACCTGTGTGACAACAAAATATGATCCAGGAAGTCCAGTTTGTCCACTCTGACTAGGCCTGTGAATATTCTCATTCATCCAGGTCATAGTTATCTCAAGGAAATTGAATCGAACGCAACTGGATTTTTGGTTTTGTCTGTGAAGACGTTTCACCTCTCATCCAAGAGGCTTCATCAGTTCGTGCTCGTTTGACCAGGCTAGACTGGTCCGACTAGTTGCGTTCGATTCAATTTCCTTGAGATCCACTCTGACTAGTTTCCTCTCTTATGTAAATGTGAATTTTCTGTTGCAATCTTGCCAGTGAAAACGTCATGCTGTCTTTTATTCAAATCCTTTCCCCATGAACTGAGATGAAACATATGTAATTGGTTATACAATACAAAATCTGAACAAATGGGTGACTTTGGGACAAAATATATGGGGTCTCATATCAAGGACCTCCAAAGTGACGTGCTGTAGGCTCCATGAGAATTCCTATCTTAAACAATTCTGCAACATGGGAGCAGTGATTCTGATTTAACTCTCACCGTGCAGGGGGGCTGCATCCAGGGCTCACCGTCGATCTGCATGGGCAGCCGTCGGGACGTCCTGTAAAGAGAGAGCAGAGGGACGAGCAAGAGAGGTGGGGGGAGGGCAGAGAGAGAGAGAGAGAGAGAGAGAGAGAGAGAGAGAGGGTGGGGTTGGAGGTTATGAAGGTCAGATCACACACACCTCTGAGGCACGAGAGGCCTGTTCACACTGTCCCAGGACAGGGCCAAACACTGCACCCTTTGTTCCCATGAGACCCATTCCCAGACAGGCCCCCACTCTTTAAACTCACAGACCCACTGTACACACACACACACACACACACACACACACACATATACATACACACTCAAAGTTGGTTTAAGACTTTCATGCATGCCTCTCCNNGCTAGAGAAACACAGTATGGGAGAATGACTGTGATGAATGCTCTTTTAATTCTGGTCTAGGAAAATATTAGGGGCACTTTGCTGAACAAGTGAGAGAACAACTTGTAAATGTCACTTCTTTGGTACAGTAACTGGCTACTAGATGTTAAATGGACTGAATCTTGCAAGAGCAACAGAAGCATCTGAACTAAAACCACTTTCTTTGAATAACAAAATGTGTCAGAACCAAAAAATGGCCACAGTGCATTCAGATGTGTTTGATAGAATTTTATTGAATCCGGTATCAAATGTACTACGAGGCTCTCAACGTTTGTCACTGCTGCTGCAT
>NTHP01000295.1:481204-499013 GCA_003416845.1 Oplegnathus fasciatus | reverse complement strand
TCGCAGCCGGACAGATAAACAATGAGCTGAAACTCACTATAAAGCAAACACACTCTCACCTTAACTTCCTTTCTCTTTGTCTCAACCTAACACGCGTGACATGTCATGACAAACTCAGTGAGAATTTCACCTTTAAGCAACTCTGTGGAACTTTTCATTTTGTGTTGAATTTGGCGGTCCCTGTGGACAAAGGCGGTAGTGTTTCACCTAACGTTAGGTTACATGTTTCACTCCCCGTTGCAAGGAGACTACGGCGGGCGGCAGCTCCGGAGACGGACCTTCAGTCAGCGGCTGAAGCAACTCGAATTCAGAAACCCCAGCGCCGTTTCGTCTGATGTTGCAGAAAAATCCGACCCGGTGGCAGGCATTAAGAATAACTATTAGAAACTAATAGAAATAGCCAGTGGTCTCATTTGCTTATGTAGGTCATATAGAGGCATCAGTATTAAACTGAGACTGTTTCATAACCAGTTAAAAACTCTGTATAGTGCTTTTAAAATTAAATAAAGGAAAAGAAAATAAAAGCAGCAGAGGAGAGGAGTCACTCACTGTAATTCTTTTAACAGATTGTGCCTCCTCCTTATCTTCTGTATGAATTTCCCCTTGTGTTCTCTCTTTGTCTGAAAAGTGTTAAGCCTAATAGTCAATATTTACAGACATGATCTTAAAGGTCAGCGATGATGTCATTTGACATTTCCCTTTCAATACACTTTAGCTCGTACGTAACCTAATATGATTTAGAAATTATGTGTTTGTATGACCCCAGAAACTTCACAGGTTTTACAAATTAATCTTTTAGAGAGAAAATCTGAGAAATGTTTCGTCTTCACAGCCAGTGCGATAATTTGTGAGGTGCTACAGCAGAATCAAATCTCATACCCGCTCAAACAACTGTGTTGGTGGACACTCATGTACACTAATTATCTGTGGTCGTGTACAGATCACATCTCGCCCAAACATGGTAACAGGAACCAAGCTGGACAAGCTGACCTGGCCAACAAAGACTTTTATTTTGATATTATTATTAGTAGATGTTTTCTATGCTTTTATTCTTTATTGGTTTAATTATTTTTATCAGTATATTTATTACTAGATTTTATTATTATTCTGTTTATTTTGATTATTGGACAATGTGGTCTGGTGCTACAAACAAAAACAGACCCAGAATTGAGTCAAATCTCTGCCTCTGTAGCCAATTCTCCATGGCTAATCATGCAGGTTAGTGTGGCGCTCTGAGAGTTGATTAACTTTATTCAGGCAGGCAGGCTGGTGCCAGCTGAACACCTAAACATATTCCAGTTCTTTCACATGCACGCAAGAGGCACTGGGTTTTCCCCCGACTGCCTTTCTGTCTTTGTTCAGTGCTGAATCACAGACATCTTAAAATGTCAAAGAAAGACAATGACTCCCCTTAAAAGTTCCCATCCATTAAATCTGCAACTCTCCAAATTGTGAGTGCTTCCTTATGATTACATGTTCCTAATGTTAATGGCAGACGAAAAAGGCAAAAAGAATAAAGGCACAGAGAATCTATAAAGGCAATGAATCTACTTGATTTAATGGCTCTAGCAGAGTTTGCTTCAGTGCAGCAGGAGAAAAGAAAGAGAGTTTGTGAGAGGCACCCAGAGAGCCAGTCAAACCATTCCCCGAGGGTCTCGTTCCTCCATCCAGCCGAGACAAGCTACGACTGGCAGCGCTGCCTGTTGTGACTGGAGCCAATGACTGCAGGTCTGTCCGTCTCTTACAGTGTAAACAATGTTAATAATTCCCCAACGTCATCAGACCTCGCTCAACCTGTTGGCTTTGTTTCAAACTACAAACAGGAAACATGTTGTGTGTTTTTGCTTTGCTCTGGAGAGGAAATGTGTTCTGCAAAAGCCTGATGCAACACTTTACGAAGACATTGTGACATAAGTACAGACGCCATTAAAATGAGTTTTTCTTATCCTGTGCTTATTCCTTTAATAAACTCCCCTGTGCACTGTAACTGTTGGCAACATGAATCGTGTTGTTGCATTGAAATATTAAAATATCAACTATTATAACTATGTGCAGTGGCTGGGTCTTTTAGTCTGAACACATGGTGGATATGCAGCTTCTGTTGGTCCACGTGTATAAAAGCATGAGTGTGGACCTGCATGTGTGTCATTTTGTGCCGAGCTTCACAGATGATCAAGGTTTATATATGGGAATGAAGTTTGCTGCCGCTGAGTCACTGGCACTCTTTAATATTTCAGATGACAATTCAAAAGTAAATGTCAGAGCAGACATTTTAAAATCACTCACAGGCTGTACTTCAGTTTTTTTGTCAGTCTTCTTAAGAATGAAACGCTTGGGGCACATGCATTAGTACAGACGTCCTCATGAGGAAGAGGAATAAACTGCAACATGAAAATGTGCTCGTTAATATAAAAAGGTGAAGAAAAAGTCTTAAAATGTTAAAATTATAGCTTGATATTAGCGTGTTCGTATTTACAGAGGCAGATTACATGAACTGTATGGAAAGCTGTTTTAAAGGTTATTTGGAACTGTTTTGGATTAAACGGTTTAGAGAAAACGATGAGTTTTGTTGCATGAAAGCAGTTACTTTACAGTTGCTACGGACTTGTTAAAGCATTATTACACAGATAAAATTCTGGAAACTGAATAATTTCTTCATTTCTTTCGAGCCAAAAGAAGTCCTGTTTTTATATGCTGAGTCTACAAAACACTGGAAGAAGCTTACAAAATGCTACAAAATCCAAAACTTGGGGGCAGCAGAAACAACCTGTGAAAACAACATTGACATTTTATCATTTTATCAGTGGGCATAAGTTGTTATGGCCAATTTGTAAGCAAAGTGTTGCTTATTTACACATCCAGCAGTTACGGAGCAACATTATCACTCATTTGGAGTCGTGTTTGTGTTCACCTGATTAATTTAAGTCCAATACTCACTGTCTTTTAGCTCCGTGTTTGGTCTCTACCAACTCCTGAGGGAAATGTGACTCTTTAGCTGCTAAATGCATCACTTTCCTCACCAGCTAGCTGCTAACGTTGTCTGTCTGGCGTTTGGGGCTGGGAACAGCAGTGTACAGTGGGTTTATCAAAGCTGATTGATGAGACTGGTGAGAGTGAATCAAAACAGTAAAGCTGTGAGCAACTTGGAAAACCAAAACAATGAGCTGAAACATGGTAAAATGCTCCGTAGAGCTGAGAGGAGCTGAAGAGTCTCTGTAAGTTTGTCACTACAAGTGACCCGTTTCAGATTACATATAGTCACTTTATCCATTGTTAATATAAAAATACTAATAACATAAAGATTTAAATACTATTTTCCACACATTGCCAAAAATAAAACTTGATACTGAATAATTTATTTATTTAGATCCAATTTCAGCCTATAAAATGCAGTTGTTATTTGTAGAATGACCTCCCTAGTTTCCTTAAACCGCCAAATTCCCAGAAAAATACTCAGAACATGATCTCAGTGTCTTAAATGTCAGCTGTAATCCTGATCAAATGTTCATTATCCTGCGTCAAATACAGAAATTATGCCTCATCTTTAGACTACATGCTACTGCACCGGAACAGACACATGTTCATCACATGCATCGCTCGGTCTCTGCAGAGCTTTCCAGGAAATAATTATAATAGGATTGGGCATCCATTAAGAAAAAAAAATGGACAGTTGGAGACTAAGGGATCAAGAAGAAGGGGGGCACTAGTGACACAATGGATACATGTGACAGATGGGAATTAAGACTAGACATAAAGATGGACGCAGTCTGTCATTTTCTGCTGTTGAAAAATAGGGAGTGTGTGAGTCTGTGAAAGCTGTCACACAGTCTTATACTGAAAGGGTTAAAGAAAGAAGAAGTAAAAAAAATCTTGTGAGTGTTGACATGTTCTATTTTAGGATTTTACAGAGCTATTCATATATCCTTTTCCTGTTGTACTATTAAATATATAAATCCCCCTCCCTCGCACACCCACCTATACACCTCTACTTCCTCCAAATACCAAATATGGGCATGCCGTCCTGCCCGTGTCCCAGTGTGAGAGCCTGATGGCAGAATAGCCCACTGTGCTGGTTCTCACCTCACTGATGATTCCCGCCTCATCAGATCTCTGCGCTTTTGACTCTCAGGCAACCAGCACTGTTACTTCTCAGTGAGGTAGAGCTAAGAATAGAATAGAACAGCCTCTTACATAACGCAGCCACGGTGCATTCTGGGATGGGATGGCATTGCTTTGCCAAGCAGCGGGCAGCGAGAATCGTTACTGCTGTGCTGCACTATTTTCTCTGCTGTGCTGAAGTCATTTAAAATTCAGTCAGTATCTGAAAAATCACGTTTTATATGGTAACTCATGAGAATATTGTTCTAAATAGTCATAATTGTTTCAAATACAAGATATATAAAATGTAATTTGTTTATAATTAAAACATAAATATAGAAGAATGAAATAAAGACTAGAAAGAGGGCGATGACAATATAAATTAAAGGATATTCTATATTTGAGAAATTTCCAACAAATCCCATGAAAAGACCAAAATAAACAATGCAGTCCCCTACTTTTTCTGTGGCTCTTATTTCAATACAGCCAAACTATTATTTGGCTATTCACGATACATTTTAAAAAACATGCTGATGTTTACTAAATGTGATTTCAGTTTAACTTTAAAAACTGGTCACAAATATGAAGTAAAACTTTTTTGAAAAGACTAAATCGGCCTGAATATGGTATGTGGCAATTACATTTGAAAAAGTAGGAGTTGTATTATATTCCAGGACTTGACATTGATGTGATCTTTTTAAATGTAAAGAGTACTGGAGTGTTGTATTGCTAGCTTAGTCCAGCTAAACCTACAGTGATTCTGACAAGCGAGTGTGAGTAAGTGACAAGCAACTCAAATGTTACGTTACAATACGTTAACGCTTAAATGGAAGTATTTCGTGTTTCACTTTGATATAGAGAAAATACTTCAAGCATGAGGACTCTCTTCTTCTTAATAGTGTCTCTGGTAAACTTCCCCCACAGGACTAGTCTGAAGTCTTTAACAGGGAAAAGAGGGAATTGCCTTATAATCAGGCAAATATGATAAACAGCTGGCTGGGCGCTGCAGTCTTTAGCTAATTATTCAAACAGGAGTAAATAGAGCGTTTCTTGGGGACTGTACACAGCTCTAGTGAGTATTTACCACGCTGTGACGGTGTATGTGGGATCAAATAAAAATAAACTACACTGCCCACGTTCATTGTGAAAAAAAAGGAACATGTCACTCAAAAAGAATGGAGGTCTACGGCACAGAGGAATAGGCTATATCAAGCCACACAGACAATACTTGTTAGGATACGGGATCCATTTATTGCTGGGTTTGGTCTTTTCATGAGATTTGTTGACATTAAGAAATATACAGAATATCTCCGCACTTGTCCTTTAAGTTTTAAATTTAGTCGCGAGTTATTTAAAACAACTCTTCAATTAGAAACTGAACGATGAAATATAAATCCCCCTGAGGAATAGCTGCAGCTTTCATTGTGCATCAGCCTGAGGTGTTGGACTAAAATTATAAGCAGGCATATTTGTGTATCCTTTTCCGCCCACTTGCCCTCCCTCCCCGACCGGCCTGTTATTGTCTCAGGGTGGCCAGAGTCATGGCAGATGGTCAAGAGGAACTGCAGCTCACCTCGCCAGCCCCTACGGAGGTAAAGGTACGGGGGAGAGCACTTGGCCATTTGACAAAGAACACTATGTTACTATGATACCATGCAAAAATACACCACAAACACACACACCGTGTCATGAATCCTTGCATGGACTGTGAGCACCCAGATGGTGAAATTTCACTGCTATATTTCTGTCACAGTTTGGTCCAGAAACTAAATCGTCCAGATGGGAGAAAAACAATCATGGGAAAGGACAAATTCTGTTTTTAAAGAGGCTTTAAGAAATGTCTCGTCATCTTTTCCATTCACATCCTGTTTGAAAGTGATTGGCCTCTGTAAAGATCAGTCACTTGTCATTCATTAACTTTGAGTAAATGTATCACTGGAAGGTCATCCACTCTCCCACCATCCACTGAGAGCAAGTCAGCAGCTTCGTACAGGCGCTATTTCCAGCTACACAGACCAGTGGGGGTGAATGAAAGTAATTATAGTCTGCTGTTTCTGTTGTGTGAGAAGAAAACAATATGCAGTCTCTGGATGCGATAGGCCTAATATAGCCTCCTTCGTGGTGTGTCACAGCTTGACTGTTGGTGGGGAGAGTGGGCTTGTGGGTCTGTGGACTTCGGGAAGCAGGGAGGGTGGAGCAAGAGAAGGGAAGGTGAGGGGAGGGAAAGAGCTCGGGGGTGTGATGGGTGGAAGAGGAGAGTCGGACAAGCAGGGAAAGAAAACAAATGAGTCATGAAGGGGAGACGCAATGGGAACCTGGACAGAACACACCTGAAAAAGCAGGTTTTTAAAAACCAGCACCAGTGTACTGCCTGTGTTGAGCAACTTGTTTGAAAATTGTAATCGATTACTCATTACCGAAAAAGGACTTTACTAATTACTCATTGGAAGAATCAACCAGTTAGCCCACCATCAGGTGACACTAAACTACTACGCCCCACGTGTCACATTTTCTGTGACATGCCGAGGTGACATTTTAACTCTTGGAGAAATAAAAAAAAAAAAAAGCTGACAGTAATAGAAGCCTTCCGGCAACTCCAAAGTTGGCCTTTTAAGTGTTCTTACCTGGCTCACAAGCCAGGACTGTTCACAGTCAGTAAACTAAAGCCAAGTCATAGACTATCTGCTCCTTAACACACACTGTTTTTATTTCTAAATGTTTTAAATACAGAATATGTGACGTGTGGAGGCTTTGGAGTTGTTGTAAGGTATCTTTTAGGAGCTGGAGTAAATGTTCTTCCACCACAGACAGATAACAAGCCGTCATCGCTCAAGTATTGAAGTAACTGAGGATTAGTAACTGTAATGTAATTACTGAATTTCAAATTGTAATTCCTTGCACTACTCGTAACTGAAAAAAAAACAACAACACATCATCGTGACTTGCCACAGAGTACTGCTGCCCAGCGTGGCATACAGCACACAATTCCCACGTTTCAGTCCCTAGACAGCTGCATGCCACATCCACTTTATTCATGTGCATCCTTTCCAGCTCAATCCACAGCAGGAAGCTGAGGAAATCTGATCCAGGAGCAGGGAGGAAATAAACAGGGGAGGGGGGAGATGGTGCAGAGATAAAAGTTGAGGAGGAGCACGGTGATGGGATGGGTGGACACCGGGGCCTTCGTACGTGAATCCTGTTCCTGTCAGCAGCTCCAGCCCTCACTGTGTTTTCCTCTGCTCCTCTGACTGTAATCTATCTTCACCCAGCTGACAAGAATGGACTTTTGACCCCGCTTCACTGACAGATTCAGACAGGTTGACCTTTTCTCTCCACCACAGCACACCTTAACCTTCACGTCCACTCTAAGATTTTCTTTATCCCATTTACTGAATGTAATTGACACGTTGACGTCAGAAGAGGAGGTGCACCAGAAGATGAGTTAAGGACAGAAAAAGCACATTACAACATGCAGTGTGTTTTTGAGTACAAGTGCTTATTCAGAAATCACAGATGTTTAGGCGTGATCTCTATTTTTCCGTTTCTCACCCTCACCTGACATGCAAATCAGGTGTTTGCTTTCTTGCTAAAACAGGAAATAGCTTCAGAATTATTCACAAGAGAGGGGGTGGGCGATACTGTAACGTGAAACTAAACACAAACCAAAACTTGAATGAAGTTGGTGTTATTTTTATCTTTACTGAAAAATCCCATAAAACAACCAACCAAAACTGAATTTATTATTATTTACTTAACTAGAAACACGAGCATTATGGAAAGTGTCGTTTCAGTGACACCTGCCAGACACAGAGTTGTTCCAGAAGGTTTAATAAAAGTTAAGTTTAAAGATTTAACAAAGACTCGCCTAATCCCCAAACTTTACTAGGTGTTTATTTTACTGAGGCTACTCCTGTTGCTTGATATTACAACTGGGCCGACCGTCTCGCCCTTCCAAAATGTCTCTTCTGGCAATTTGACCTGAGTCCATTCGAACCCGACTTGCATCAGTTCTTTCTGTAAATGGGTACGAGTGTGAAGTGATTTTTTGGGGGTGGGTAATGACGCGCAACAAAGGTAACCGGCAGGACGCGAACTGAGACCACGGTCGGCGCCTTAACCCCGAGGCCACCGGGGTGCCCCGAGAAGCAAATTCTAAAGGCCCCCACGATTGCGAAGGTGAGTGGACGTGAACAGGTGTGAATCTGGATTTAGGCATGAGTTGAAAGTGTTTCATCTTAAGTAAAAACATTTGCGCTTATCTCAAGACTTTATGTCCAAGTCATGAACATGCAGAGGCAAGAAGAAAAAGACACTGGTGTGGAGGAAAATAACAGACTCGGTTGGGTCTCAAAACCAGGAACTCAAGATCTTTCTGAGACGTCACATCAACACACAGTTAGTACAGTATGCTGTTGGTGTGAATAAACATGGACATTCCAGCGGTCAAATTTGAGCAAATAAAGAGACCAAAATGTCATTTCTGTTCAGTCTGAGCACACCTTTAGGTTGTCACAGCAGCTGTTGTTTAAACCAGGTAATAGAATCAATGTTTAAATTTCTGTATTCCAATTATACGTTATTATAGGCTGTCTCTGTGTGTCTGTCTCAGCTGTCGTTTCTGTCCATGCAGAACAAAAACCAGAGCAGAAACGCAGTGACTCAGAGGACTGAAGTTTCATCACTGAGGTCAGAAGTGCCCAGGGCGTCTTTCACTCACTCTGGGCAACCCTGGCTGATTGCATTATCTGCAGCAAATGGATTTAAAAGCTTTAGTTTATTGCGCCAGAGAAAGCAACTGCCATAAGCAATTAGTTGTATGATGAACATGCAGGCACGCATACACACTGACAGTGGCACGCTAAGCACATCCACACTCCGAGGCACAGAAATGCATACGTTGCATGGAGACACACAGTTTCTCTCTGAAACTGGAGTGCTCGTCTCTGAGTCCTATTTCCAAATAGCATTAGCGGGAGAAGCTAATTTAATAAGGGTTAAATCCTGAGGGACGACTCTGGAGCACAAAGATTCCTTCACACACGTTCTAACTCACAATGTGAATGAATTCACACATAAATATTTGCATATTTTAGACTAAAACTTACCAGTGGCCCAAACTTTATACTGTACACTCATATAAAAATGCATGTATGTACACGTGTGTGCAAAGTACGAAAACATACACTTGTCATTTAGTCTCATTGAGGAATGGGAAATAATGCAATAATTATCAGGGTATTTCTTTATATCATTATGTAACATTATGTAACTGATATTTGGCCAACATCAAATATAAATATTCCTGTACATTGTAATGCAGTCCAATAATAATGCAATGTTGTAAATAAACAATAAACAAATTATGTTTTTGGGGACGTAGTTTGTGGTGTAGTTGTATTGGACTGGATTCAACTGTAAGGTTTTTGCATGTGCAAATATTGTTTTTCTTTATCAATTAAGCAGTTGATATCTTTTTAATTAAACAATTCTAATTCTCATAGCTAAAGGGGACGAAATGCTTGTTTTGTTCATCAAATTTATTATGATATAAAACAGAGAAAAGCAGCAAATTGTCACATTGGAAAAGCCTAAAGTAGTTAATAGTTTGCATTTTTCCTTGATAAATGACTTAATCAATTATCAGAATTGCGTCACCTTTTCATATACAACACCACCACAAACTAAAACCTCAGACGATACCTCAAAGTTGAATCAATTCCTTTCTTACACCAACACTAATTAAAATTTATACATTTCACAAAAGTGTTATGCAGCGCAGGGCTGTTGGGTTGTATTACAATGCACAGCGGTTTATGTTTTTTTCGGGTTAGTCTGTGTAATGAGATAAGGAAAATCCCTTCAAGTGAGGACAGTTTGTTGGTCTTCACTTCTTTAAGAGGCTACTTTGGGATTATGGCTGGGATTTAGGTCAAGAGTTAAGACCAGGCTGAAGGTTTACAACGTGAATTGAGTCAATGGCTGCAAAAGCTCACACGTACAGTGATGCAAGCTTATGTGTCTGCTTGTGTGCTCAGTGCAGTGTGTAGAAGTCCACTCTGGGTTCTGTGGCTATAAATACCTGAGCACATGGACTGAACGGTCTAGTGGAACCAGAACCTTTGGACTGAACTGAGAGAGGACAGGGGCAGCAGAACAGGACGGTGGGGTCAACAGTTAATGGGGCCTCAAAAGCCGTGTTTCCACCAAGCAGTCCAGTTCAGTCCAGACCAGTTCAGTTCGTTACACATTACAACGGTTATTTTTGCGTTTACATTGTCAAAATGGTACCAATAGAACCGCCATCCCCTTTTTTCGTTGCCCCTCTGTTGAGGTACCTAGCACACTGACCTGGTACTTAAAGGTGTCGCTAGAAACACTGCAGTCCTTTGATTGGTCAACAGAATTGTCACTCTACTAACGTGCAGAGGTGTAGTGCTGCACCGGAACGACTCTCAGACACTCTCTCCAAGTGAGGAAACAGAATATTCCCAGTTCACATAATCCGGTTGAAATTCGTAAACATTTTTTTAAGCGCTTGAAGATCCAATCATCACTAATGCGCATTTCATGCAAGAGATCCCATAAAAACAAGGGGAATGGTCAAACCCAGCAAACATGCGAGGTCAGGGAGACGTTCAGATCATGTCTGTATAACGTCCGTTGGTCCAGACCCACTTTTGTACGTCTGGTGGACGTGCAGTACGGGTTCAGTATCTGAAAGTCTGACTCTGAGCCTTCTTGGACATCTGTGGACGTACAAGACGGGTTCAATGTCTGAACGTCTGACTAGGACCATTCTTGGACGTCTGTGGACGTCTGTGGACGTGTAAGAGGGTATTTAATATCTAGACGCTAAAAAGAACGCTAAAAATCAGCAAAGGCAGAGATATCCTCACTTTTACTCTTTTCTACTCCTAGTGTGGGTCATTCACCAAAAAACACTGGATCCTACAATACCCATAAAGTAACTCAATAGTGTCTTTTGTTAGACCCTCCCTGCCTCCTAAATGCCCACATCCACAACTCCACATCCCAAGTTTGTAACACAGGCCCTCTGTTAAGAGTGTGAAGTCTCAGTCCGAGATAACCCTGACCTCAGACTTTAGGAAGCTCCCTTCAGAGCCACGGTAGACATCCTATAATTAGGACAAGTAAACTGAACTTCATGTGTAAAATTGCTGGATTTAGACAAAGACTAGACACAGACTTTAGCCTTGACAGTCACAAAGGAGCACATATTGAACAACACGCTCAATGAAAAGTTTGTCTTGCTAGTTTATGATGCAGTTTGCCTGGAAAAGGCAAAGAAACTGAGGAAAAATTGTATATTCAAAAAGCATGTGGATGGAGAGACACTGGCAACAAGGACTGTGAACTGAAATGGAGGAGACTTCATAAGAGTTAACGGTGCATTCACACATACAGATACAAAGAGGCAGGCAGTCTCTTTTCCCTCACAAGTCTTGCGAGTGTGTTTAGAATTGAGTATGTAATTTACATATTCAGCTTCGAGTGGGCAGTCATTTTCTCATATTGCCACTTTACTGGGAGACAACAAAGTAGTTTGCTTCCCGAGCAATATGTTTCCATGCACGGCTTTTGTCATTCAAGTCCAGGTGTCTCCTTAAAGCTACATCGCACAGAACTGGGAGGACACTGATTGATTTGTTTGAAGCTCTGTTACGCAGTTGATTGGAACAGAAAAAAACGATGTGCTTCTGTTTTACGAGGGAATCAAAACAAGCCTTTTGAGTCTCTGAGTAACCCTAACCCAGTAATAAATTTTACTTGTTCATAACAATCTTAATGAGAACAACATGTAGTGATAGTAGCACATAGTATAAGTGCAAAGACTGCATCTATGATGAGTCAACTACATTAACTACATCAACTACAGACACAATAAGACTGAGGGTGACTGATATGAGTCATCCCTGTTACGCTATAGCTTCTTTCACTATGTCTTCCTTCTCTCCTGTCTTTTGCTCTTCCTCTCCTCCAGTCTTTACTTCAGTATAGCCCTGAGATCTCCATGGAAACAAGGTTTAGTTCAGTCAGCAGAGATGCAGAGACAAAGTGAAAGGAGGGAGACATAAGTGGGATGAAGCGAGAAAACCTTGGTGAAAGCACAGAGTGGGTTATTTTCTAGTGTTTGTGGACATCAAATGCAGGCTCAAACTGCAGCTGGAAGCAACTCATGCTGAAGATTAACCATATTATAAAAACGTACACTGGTAAGACCAAAATGTACTCAATTTGAGAGACAAAACACTGTGATTTTTGTTTTATTGTCCCGCACTAGTGATAAATTGATACACAAAAAATCAGCTTTAACACAGTACATGGTGGCGTTTACAGCAAAACGGCTGATAGAACGCAAGAAATGGTGACGAGAGAAAAGTCCTTGCCTGGATGTGAACCCTGTAAGTCGCATAAACTGTACACTGACTGGGAGGCATTTTGATGAAAAACATGTCCCACCTCTTCAAGAGAGCTTGAGAAAGAGTTGGCTGGTAAAATAAAACTAAAATAAACTGAAACTTTATCTGGACCGTATTTCTTTGAAGCTACAGTATTTTCTAAACTCAAATGGTACACCATTTGTTTAGTATTAAACTTACAGAAAGTTGGCTGATTTAAAAAAGAAAATCAAAACATCAGAGACCAAAATTTCCTGACTTTCACAACCCTCAACCCATTCCTTGGTTTCGCTCCAAAAAATGCTGGGTCTCCACCAGTCTGGTCAAGGTCCATGTCTTTCAAACTCCACACACCCATTAACACAGTTTGTAACGCAGGCTTGTTTGTACTCTAAGCAAAATGCGAGATATCTTTAGCCACACTAAAGCTCTGGTGACTAACTGACCTTTATGTGTACAGTAGCGGCAGATAAACTCAACACTCAGGTAGTGAGCAAGCACAGTGTTTATCTACTGGTGTCATACACTGCTGAAATGTCCAGAGTGACACAATCATCACTTTCTTAACAAGCAGCTGTGGCGCTCAGGAACAGCTGGCGATACCTGCCAAAATGTGTATTCTGAATTCACATCTGTAATTGAAAGGTGTGTCTGTTAATGAGCACCATGTACAGTTATTTGAAACTAAAGCATTACCAATCAAAGGCACAGCTGTGTAAGAGTGAAAGTTTGAGAGATGTGAAAATAAACAGATGGATGGCAGTGTGGAAACGTCTATAAAGTGACATTTTAAAAAAAATAGAATAAGCAGCAGCATACAAACATTGTAGAATATATTAAATGGATGCCTGATGACATAAAGCAATAATCAGATGAACATTATTGGTAATACCAACGCAGCTACAAATGGTAATGTGGTGATTTCGGAAACTATTAACTGTTAAATGGCTGCTCTCTGCAGGAGAAAACAACCACAAGCTCAAAGTGAATTTTAAGTCAGTCATTGCTGTAGAGAAAGGTGAATAGAAGGTAACATTTTAAACCACATTTAATCGCAGTCTATACTTGTTTTAATTTGAAGCAGGAGCAAGCTGCTGCTACACATCAAGCAACTGGTAAAGGGTCAGACACCATGGAGCGGCACTATTATGCCTTTTTATGTGTTTTTATTAACTATTTGGTTGGGTTTCCCACAGTGTTAATTATAGTGGAGGTATGCCACCTGAAACCACTGACATTTAAAAACATACTGAACAAACGGCTCAATCTGTTACTATCAGGTGGGAATGTGTAAAGAAAAAGTCACCGTACAAGCAGCACTGCAAGTTAAGAAGTTAACTTGAAGTTTTATTATCGCTAGCTGGACAAACGCTTTACCTATAAGAGTTGAAGTTAGTGTAGAGTCAGATAGTGACCACTGACCAGCTGGACTTGCATTCATGGCAGAAAGTCTGTCTTGATTGCACCAATGTCTCTGACTCTCTTATACATACATGAAAAATGGTTGGACATCTTTTATCATTTATTTACTTTACATTCTGTTGTCTCCTTTCTGATGCAATGTGGAAGGTCATTTCTTGGCATTCATCTGAAACAGATGTTTGGTGGTTGTCACTGTCCTTAAATACCAGTTCTGTCAGCACTTCCTCTCCTCAGGGACAAGAAGATGATCATTTTCTTGCCCCTGAGGATGCTAATTATTAGAGGCTCCTGGAGACAGACAGACAGCAGAAATCATCAGACTGTTAAATTCTGATAACACACACAATTATTGACCTGGTATTTACCAGAAGAAATGAATAATTCATAGTTAATAGTTTGTAGTTTTTTGGCATTTACTACTTTACTAAACTTACTAGAAAGCAACAGTGTAGATACAGACAGGAAATATATATAGAGAGAGCCAACATGCAACAGAGGCTGGCTGGAATCGAACCAGGGGCATTGTGGTTTTCTGGTATGGGCTTTAATCTCTAGACCACCCAAACAGAGGATTTTAATTAAAACTGTTTGCTATTAATTCATTAAATTTAGAAAATGTCAAGTTGTTTTTCTACAGGTGAATGCAATTATGCAGAATCTCTTAAAATCAAGAGCCTATTAAAAACCACAGCTTGTGATTAATATTGCGATGCAAGAAATGTTACATCTATTTTCCAATAATGTCTAGTAAGTCATTCTTTATGAAAAATGAAATATCTGTTTTTCAACTGGAGTGCTGCAGGATATGCAGCCAACTGCTGTTGCAGTGCGATGCATTGTGGATTAAAGTGGCACTTGTCTCTAAAATAATTATGTCTTACACGTTGCCAGCTGATTGTCACTGATTGACACATTAAACATTTCTCGACTGGAAAAACTCCATACTGACTGTGTCTCATCACCTGTGATCAATTTAGTTTCAAGGAGACAGTTTAGACAGTGGCCTCACTCTTTAAATATAATGCTCAGTGGTACCAGGGTCATAAGCTGAATGAAAGGATAAGAGAAAATAGTGGACATTTACCTCTAAGGGCCTCTAAAAATCACTCTCATACGGAGCCTGGCTATTGAGAGCTTGTGGATTATATCATGCTTCGGGGAGAAAGGCTGGTATGTTGTGCTGGCACTCTGTATATACACTTGTATATATATCTCGTGCGCACAAATGGATCAAAATGTGGTAACGAATTAATCAAAACATGCGAGTGAATGAATCAAAACGTGTGAACGAATTAATCAAAACGTACGAACGAATTGTATCTAAAAAAAGCGACGTCATTTGGGAAGGTGCTGCTTTGGCCAGTCAAGTGCACATTCCAGGCGGATTACTTTGTAACGTGAACACTATACTGTATTTCTGCTGTTTACCTCGTGATCGTCATGACAAAAGATGAAAGCTGCCAGCGTGACAAGATTCCAGTGTTGTAAAATCCTATGTTTGAGTATTATAAAGCTCTGTGCAGTGTTTTGGCGTCTGATAAGCCTTTACACGCATTAAAACTGGACTTCCTGGATCATATTTCATTGTTTCACTGGTTCCTTAAACAACAACCAACAACCAAATGTAGTATACTGCTGGAACCCTGCATGGCCTGCTGTTTATTGCACTTAATTTGCCCTCCTGTTTGAATTATGAAAATCATGAATTGGCAATAATTTTTATTTTTAAACCATACTGCTCAGCGTTTTACGGCAGCTTCCTGTAAACAGGTAACAGGTAGGTGAATTTGCTGTTTCTTATTTCAACACCTTCTGTGGAAGGTGCGTCGTCATTCATCTCCTTTGACTCACCTTGCACGCAAAATTTGAGCTCTTTAGCGTCTGTGACGGTGCTGGCTGGCATCCTGTCAGGAACCTTCTTGCTCATGCGGTTGTAGTTCCTCCTCTTCTTTGACTCGCCCCACAGGTTGGAGCCGCCGTGCATGCTGGGAATGTTGAGCACAGCGATGCCCTCTAAGGAGGTGTTGCTGAGGTCCAAGATGATCCCATCACACTGAAGGGAGGAAGAGAGGAGACAAAAGGACGGAAAGAAGAAGGACAAAGAAAAAAGAATGATTATGAAGAAACATTTAAGACAGGAACGGCGAACACCATGGTAACATTATATTACATTCATTTGGCAGATGCTTTTGTCGTACAATACGTACAATAAGTACAATAAGTAAGCGTGTCCAGTGCTACAGTACAAGTGCTCAGAGGTATCATTTGGAATCAAGAAACAATACATAAATAAGTGCTAGCAAGGGTTGAGTTGTAGTCTGATGGGCAGTGACTCTGCTGTCCTGACTTTAGAGGAGAGCTCATTCCACCACTGTGGAGCCAGAACAGAGAAAAGCTTTGCCTGAGATGAGCCACCAGCGGGTCATCTGAGTGATGGGACAGAGGAGTGCAATGTTCAGGCGGGGTGTAGTGGTTGATCTTGGCTTGGAGGTACCTTTTCCCCTGGAGGAGCACTAGCTCAGTCTTTTCCAGGTTGACCTTTAGGTGGAGCCTTGACATCCACATTGAGATGTCAGCCATGCAAGCATCAATGCATGCCTCCACCTGAGTGTCAGATTGGGAGAATTACAAGAATAGCTGAGTGTCATCGGCATAGCAGTGGCAGGAGAATACATACAAGTGTATGAAAGCACCAAGCATCCTCGTGCAGAGGGAGGAGAGGGCCCATGTTGGAGACTTGTGACAACTCCTGTTGTCAGGCTGCATGATTCAGACACAATCTTGGAGTGACCCGTCAGGTAGGATGCAAACAAAGAGAGTGCAGAGCCTAGTCCTAATCCTAACCTAATCCTTTAAGGATGGAGAGGGGGATCTGGAGGTTCACTGTGTCAAATGCAGTGAAGATGGGGTGGGAGGCGGAGAGGGTGAAACCATAGAGGTTGAGGGAAGGGTGGATGGTAGGTGAGGGTGGTCAATGATGAAGCATCAGCTTCAGGAAAGAGGACAGAATTTTGGATGCTGCCAACTTTCTTTTATAGAAAGCAGCAAATGAGGAGGAGGTGGTGGCTGGAGCAGGGAGAAGAAGGTCTCGAAGAGTTTCCTGGGATTTGAAACAGATGTCTGGAACTAATATGGAATAATATGTAATGCAATCTTATGCTAACAGCCAGTTTCATATGATCCACCATGTGTTGCTTCCGTCTGTGCAGAAATATACTATTGGCAAATGTATTCTGGTAGAAATTCTTTGAAACTGTGTTGATGTTTTCAAGGTATTTCAATGTCAAATGCCACGAGTTCAGCTGTATAGGCAGACATTTCATTAGTAGACATCTCCGGACCTTGGCAAGTTACACAATAACTATCAGGATGAATACATAGGACTCAGTGGTAATTCGTTTTCGTTTCCTTTTTTTGTAAACCACCATGTTAAGTGGGTCTTTTGAGTTGAACTGAAACTTTTAGGGTAGTTAATGCAGGATTTACACATTCTGTTGATGTAAGATGACTGCGCCGTTGGCCCCTGAAAAAAAGAAAAAATCAGGAAGCAGTGTATTTATCACCAATGAAGCCTTCAACACCAGTTCTGGTGGTATTTCATCATCACTCTGGGACTTTGCGTCTCAGTTATTATCCAATAAATTAATTTACTGGGATTTGTTTAGGCTTTCCTAGCATCCAATGATCTTCTTAGCTGAAATATACAGATGGGGGACAAATTAAAGGAAAAACCAACATAAAGTGTCTTTATGTATGTATTTGTATGTATTCTTCCAAAAGATATTCCCTCATTTGGTGTTTTGATGGTGGTGGTGGAGAGCGCCGTCTAACACGTCGCTCCAAAATCTCCCATAGGTGTTCAACTGGGT
>NTHP01000295.1:452166-481188 GCA_003416845.1 Oplegnathus fasciatus | reverse complement strand
TGCAGTGACCCTTCCCTCTAAGTGGACAAGTGGACCCAAACCATGCCAGCAAAATGCCCCCCACAGCATAACAGAGCCACCAGATCCCCTCACTGTAGGGGTCAAGGATTTAGGTTTTTCCTTTAATATGTCACCTGTCTGTATGTAACCCCCTTACCTGTTTAATCTCTTTGCTGTCACTGAAATCGATGCTGCTTTGCAGCTCCACCACCCCAACGCCACCAGTGCCAAGGCCCCATCTATAGCTCCCTACAGGGTCTCCGATTGGCTGCTTTTTATAGGGCTCTAACTATAAATGGAAGGAATGTCTGTCTGTCTGTCTGTCTGTCTGTCCTTCGATTATCTTGACCACTCATCCGATTGACTTCACACTTGGCGGATGTATTTCTGAGGACCCAAGGAAGTGCAGTGTCGCGTGTGAAGTTGTTTGGATGTGCGGTTCTCGAGAAAGCTGAAAGCAGCAATACCGGAGGCCAAGTAATCGACCTGTTCTGAACAAGCACATTTTGAACGGGCACTGCACCAGTTCCTATAAATCGATCTAATCAACACGATCAATGCCAAAATCAAATCAATCAAATAAAGCTTCTTCAGCTTCTTCTCATTCACTTGTGTTGTCTTTCCTGTTTGAACTATGGTTAAAATAAGTAAGCTTCCAAAATAGCATCTGTGGTAGGGGTCTGATTACTGACATTTGACATTTACATACATTTACAGTAACCAGGTTACTACAGTGCATGTAAATGTCCTGTGTAACCTGATTTCTCTGAATAACATCGCTTCTTGTGTGCATTTAAATGTAGGCCTACAGAGTGAGAGGAAGCTAATGCTAACATCTATGAGCTGCTGTATCACTGAGTAAGATAGCTGTCTATGGTTGTACCCACTTTGCGCACCAGTGATTTTTTTCAGACTTCAAGATTGATTTTGTCCTGATGCATTACCTGGACAGAAGCCAAATGTGCAGCTGTGTGAAGCAGCAAAACAGACAGCAATAAAATAAGTTGGCCCAATGTCAATACATACTGTATGATATTAGCAGATATAATGTAACCCCATTTGGCACTCTTGGCCTGACTCTGAATTATATCGTGTCTAGCTTCATCTGGATTCATCAAATAATTCAAACACACCAGAGAATGTCAGCAACTCATTGCTGTGACTCAGCATGCATGGTTGATTCGTGCTGAGTCAACACAGCCACAGAAATGCTGGACTTCACCGCACGCCCACAACATGCAGGCAAACCACAGAGGAACCATCACCTAATGTGTGTGTGAAAAACCACGTAGTACATGTGGAATATGATACGTACATACAGCATGTGCACATACACACACACACACACACTGTCCAGTGTCTGGTACCTATCCTGAACCAGTAATCCAATAATTTAGAAGATTTTTTATATTATTTTCACAATTCATTCTGAATCTCTCACATACATTTGTCCTGCTTTCACATACATGTATTTTCACTTACCTTTATACACACTCTACTTTCAAACACATGCATCTATTTTAACTTTTGCACTTTGGCTTTAAAACAACTTTTCTTTTGTTTAATTTCCAGACTAAACCTCGTCTTACATTATAGGACCAATATGATATAAAATGTTGTTACATTTCTACATTGGTTCACCTAACAGATAGCAGCTTTACTGCCCTGTTTCCCTTGTGAAATATGTAAAGTTCAGTCCTCCCTTGTGAAGGTCATAGTAATACAAGCCCAACAATTAATGCAGCTGCTTCACAGTAAAAGCTGCACTTTCTCTCTCTGTCCATTTCTGACTCTACTCTCTCATTCTCTGTGTGTCTGGCGTTTCTTTTCCACACCCTGTGGTACAGGATCTCTCACTAGGTGCCCTCCAAAAGTTTCCTGCCTGTCACATCACCTGGCCACCCTTATGATTTGCTTCCTGCCTACACAGTTGCTCCCCAGTTTCTTATTACCTTACGTGGAAATCTCACCCCTCTGAGTTGGTAAACGCGTCAGCATCTTCCAATGTGCATTCAAATAAAAGAGGTGTTTTTCAGGCAAACGCTTTTATATACAGACTGCTTAAGAGAGAAGACATAACATGATACTTTTTAAGAGGCTGTATTACTAACAAAATACAAGGTTTTCTGAGTCAAATGTAGTACAATCCAAATATTATTTTACAAAACTGCCCACACACAAGAAGATTGTGCTTTGAAGTCCTTGAGATTTAATCAAGCTGACAAATTCTGCTTCAAAACAGGCAGAGCAGGGGTAAGAAGAAAAAAGAGATATCAATCAGCATGTATCTGCCTACAAACCTTGCATGAAAAAAATCACTGACATATAGAGTGTGGCTCAGATTAATAGAGGTTACTTGTGATTGCTGCTCTGCTCCATCTGAGCGTTCAGTAGATCTTTAATACAAGGTAACTTTATAGATTAATGCCAACCTTAACATTTAAGAAAGTAGTAGAGCTCTTCATTGACTAACGCAATATTTCTCAAAAAGATTGGTAAATACGAGATGCTATCATATTTTCCAGGCCACAGTAAATTATTTTTGTTTAAATAATTCAATGTATGGAGGGTGTTGGGCACGAACCCTTTGAGATGGAACGCAGCTTGTTTGCATTTGGCCCCAGTGGTTTCTGAAAAAGTGTGTTTCTTGTGTGTTTTCTTGGAGTCTTGCTGTGCTTTAAGCACCCAGGTGACAGATTATGCAGCGCTGTATGACAGAATGAGGCAATCAGTGACTTTATGGAGCATTAATCTGATGATGTGCTATGAATAGCCCATCTCATTAATATGAAACAACTACTTTGTTGCAAATTTCTGCAACTCCTTTTTTAGAAAAACATAAAAGAATAACAGCACTTAAAAGTCTGTCAGTGGAAAGACAGAAAAGCAAACTTGTTGACTTGTAGTGTACACAAGATGTTTCATATTTTACTTTTTTTTGCATCAAATACAGTATATTCTTGGGTATTTAAATATATTTTTCCTCTTTTCTGTCAGTTACACAACCCATCACTTTTTGTCACCACTCACCCGTGCTTCAGTGACAACAGCTTTGATAAGACTGTGACTCACCTCGACTTCTATGCATTCGTTAAGTTTCTTGCAGGTGGCAGATATGGTCTCAGTGGTGCCAAACTCAAAGTACCAGAGCTTGTTCTTCATTCTGAGGAGCCAGAGGGGAAACAGAGGACAGACATGTTTTTGACTCACATTAGAAAATATTCCCAGTCCTAACTTAAGCTCACGCACGAGTGCAGTGTTGTGAGCCTACAGCGTGATTTGTTTAGGGTGCACTGGACACATATTGAAGCTGTCCGGTGCCTTGAGTCATCTCACATTTTGAATCTGACAGCTCAGGACAGCTAGCGGCCATGTGACCACAGATGTCAAAGCTGCATCGACGCACCCTGAAGCCTTAAAGTGGAGGCACTGGCAGCATTGATCGCTAGACGCTGAAGCACAGAAAGTTAACCCCACCATCTGCCGAACAGGCGTTCTGCTGGTGTCCGCTTTTTCATCGAAACAATGCACACAGTCGCCTCAGTGCCCTTATGCCAAGAGTTGAAACATCAACATTGCCTCTGGAGGGGACACAGGGAGAAACATTGCTGGTGGAGACTATAAGATCAGGGTAAATATTATTGTGATTGCCGACATTCAAAGCAACCCACAGGACTGACTGAGCAATGGTTCATTTCTGCCCTGCAGACGATTTGTCAGGGGTGACCTGATGGATGCAGTTTTGTTTATATCCTGATGTCATTTGTTGCAGTTTTGGGGCTGGACACGGCTGAATAACACAGTTTACAGTCAAGGTGAAATCTCCGATCTGTAAACATCAACAGCGTTTTCAGAGTTTCCAGGAATGTGGATTAAAACCAACTGGTTCGCTGACTGCAGAGAACTGGAGGTAACTGTGGAAATTCTGTCAGAAAATGGTGAAGAGTCATAGTTCACAGTCAGCAGTCCTACACTCTTGGTTTGTCTCTGTAAGTCGTTATCTAAAGTTTTTGGTTTCTGTGGGTGAGCAGACACACTGTTGAACCCTGCCAAAAGCAATCATATGGATTCATAATTCTTTAAAGACAGCACTCCCACCATCTTCCCACCACACCTCACACCGACAGACAGTGTGATTCAAAGTCCAAACCTAACCTAACCTGTCTACAGAACGTGTGATAACAAGACAAAGAGTCTACAGTCATTCTAGCAGCTTTGTGGGGCTGTATTTAGGCACAGAGGCAATCATAACCACTGTCTTTGTTCAAAGATGGTCCTCGGCGTTGGATGTGAATGGCCTCCTTGGTTTTTCTCCAGCAATCAACTGACTCCTGGTCGCTGACTTTGATGCTTTCCCAGGTGACCGTCTTTGTTATGATGTTCGCAGTCAGCTGTCTGCTTCAGAGACAGAACAGAGACAGGGGTTATGGTCTCCCCCCTGTTATCATGTGACAAGTTAAGTAAGTGAGCCTTAAGTTTAGAATTTTTATCACAGATGTGCGCTCCCGAGATCGAGAATTTCCCCCACCCTTTTTTTTAAAGGCTGTGCTCATCAAAAAAAAACAGGAAAAAACCTGACAACCGGCAGAACTGATGTCTCACCCTGCATTTGTCTAGAAATGACACATACTTCATGATATGACAGCAGGTTCGTTGGCATGTGGACATGCTGCTGATACTGACAACACAGCTATTGACACAACAGCTCTGTATCATGTGGGTATACCAGTGCCAAGGTTATGTGCCACCTTGGCACTGAGATCAAGAAGAGGACACAGAACATTTAAACAGAACACAAGAAACCGACACACTGTTTGATATTTTTCTGTTATTCTTTTCACTCACGCACACTAAAATAATTCAGGAGATAGAACGTGAACTTAAACTGTGCAACAGACTTCAAACAAAGCACTAAAACCATTCATAACTGTTTATTTTACTGATAACTAAAATGTCTTAAGCCGCTGTGCTTGTTCACATGTTTTTCTCCCTGCTAATTGTCTTTCTGTCCCTTGTTCTCTCTCTTTCACCTTAATACCTCCCCAGAAACCTCTGCCGCTGTCAAATCAGGGGATTATGAGCATATTTGAGATCACAATTAGGAACAGTTGCGATTCTCAATGAGGCGAGCTGCCTAACCTCATTAAGCTGCTTCCACTTGAGACGGTCTGTAAAAAATGCAATTAACTCATGTTTTTTCCCCTCTCTTACGGACAGAGAGTGCAACAGGGAGACAGACTACTTCCATAAGCCTTTCCCCCATTATTCCCATGTTTCTGCAGCAAAACTGGTCAAGTGCTGAAAGAATCTTAAATAATCTTTAAAAAGGGGGGTATTTTTCCAATTATGAGGAGGAAAATGTTTTTTCCGTTCAGTTTGTAAGGCTGTGTGTGCTGAGGCTTGGACTGGTAGAGAAAGGGTTTTGTGTTTGGCAGTGTGCTTTCAAGAATGAACAACTGATTCCCTAACAGAGCACTTATCGGTTCCATTCAACTTTAGTGAATACAGTTGCTTTGTAAGATAACTTGCTTCTTTCAAACAAAGGGAATTCAAAGACCTGGTGGGATCACATTTCGTCAGACAGAGAATAGAGACTGGCTCTACAGTGAGGTGAAAGGTGGAACTATGTTGTTATGAAAACATTGTTTGGGAGCTTCAGCAGAGCTCCGGGCTCCAAAACTCTCTAGCTCTATGCTATATCTACCTCTCGCCCATTGTGCCCCTCCTACCTTGGCTACCCCTCCCTACAGATAAGCATCTCCTTTAATCCCCAATATGAGCAGTGACCTTATAACCCCACCACCTTTTTTCTGCCCCTTCTCCTCCTCTTCCTCCTCCTCCTCATACATCTTGTGAAATCAGGAGGACACAAGGTGACCAGTCAGTGGCATTAAATTATAGACAATGAGTTTTAAGGCCACTTTTTTCATGTGAAATAACCACCCTCAGCACCACTTAGTGGCAAAACACACCCTATATGGATGTTCTGATGGTGAGGCTGCAGTACCATGAGGAAACAATGTGACATCCTAATTTCCCCTCTGGGGATCAATAAAGGATTATCTTATCTTATCTTATCTTGAAACAAACTGTCTTGAAAAAGCAAAGACCATAAACAACAATGATTCAGATAACATACCGTGGTCAGTGGGCTGTGGAAATTGGAATTAGTTTCTGTGTTGTCGGTGTGAGTTTTCCAGGGACAGGTTTGTAAAAATAAGAAATATGTGCTTGGTTGCTTTTTTTAAAATTTTTAATTACTTCCTGAATTCTTTGTCAAAAGATGTTTGCAACAAACTTTTTAGCTGTGTTTTCTTTCTTTTTTTCCCCGTTATTCTTTTCCATGAATGCATAACAGTCAGCAGATGCTGACTGATGTGTATTTGCAGGTGGGAGTGACCTTGGTGACTTCTGTGTATGTGGATGTCCTGTCTCTACCCTCCATATCCAGCTGGCCCTGACTGAACGCATACAGAGTTGTGAAGCGGGAGCATTTATTTTGGGTGTCCAGGGCTCGAGAAGTAAAAGTCACATTCATTTTTTTGCGTGGAAAATGTTAGACTACAACTCCCAGGGCACATTTCCAAGCTCAAGAGTATATTTCAGGTGCTGCTTTAGTGGAACCTGATGCTACATTAAACACTTTACATCACTTCACTTTCAGATTCTGGGACAATTTCGGATGGATTAGGCGTTTATGTGGCACAGTGTTTTGTTCCCAAATACAACAACAAAGCATTTTGAATTCTGCTTTGTGCCTCTTTTTCTCCATAGCAACATGGGTAGGCATTTGATAATATGAAATATTGATTAATAGAACTTTAAAGTAACAGCTCTCTTTATGCCTTTACTGTACATGGTAGTCACCTGAATCCCCCCAAGAGTCATGATTTATTGATCAGCTAATGTCTGGAAGGATGTGCCTACAAAACACATCTTGTTGGTGGTAAATTGAAAAGACTTCTTATGGTCTATTATTTTTTTTGACATTGATGAATTTACAGAACACCTTAAAGGAAGTAGCTGAGGGAAAGTAGATTTTTTCCCATCACTAACAAGGATTATTTGCATAGACTGACGTAGTTTGTCGAGATAACTCTGTGACAATATTTGTAGCATACACAGAGTAAATGCACATGTGTAATTATGGGTAAACTATGTGTTTACATAGTAAAATATGTTTAAAAATAGCAAGGTTAAAGTATGTACAATATCAGCCTGAAGCACTTAAAGGAAGGTTAGCAAAATGATTGCTTTAATCGGAAAACAACCGATCGTTAAAGAAAATATATCAAATTAATCCAATCAAATAATACCTGTTACAACAGAGCGTTATCGTCGCGCTGAATTTTCTAGGAGCGGTAACAGCTGTTTGTTTGGAACAAATAAAAGAAGTGAGTAGTGAACCTGACATGTGGATGAACAGACAAAGAGCGCCAGTTGCAAAGAAAATCCTCAGACTTCATCAACAGAACACCTGAAGGGAAAAACAACGCCAGCTGCTGTGTTTTGAGACAGAGGTCAAGAAAGTGCTGATCTCTGATATCTGCTCATCCAATCAGGTGAAGAGTCAGCGACCTGCTCTTTAGGCTTCACAAAGCAGCTTATGAAGAGAGCTAATGATGACTGATGACTGGCAAAATGTTCAGTGTACTCCAACATATTAACTAACAGCATTATTCAGCTTTCTTCTTCTTTTTCTTCTATTACTACCATCAGCATTACTATCATTATAATCACCATGGCTACTGAAACAACAATATAATTAAGAAATAGATTTTGGCAAATGAATAAGGTCAGAGGTCACGATTCAGTGTATAAAACAGAAATAAGGTCACGTTTATGTGTTTGAGTCATGGCACGAGTCACGTGCAGCTGTATGTGTAGGCACACGTTTTTATGACGAAAGAAGAAGTTGTGATTGTTTGCTCGCATGCTCGTGTGTCCTTGTCTGTCTGACGGGAAGCAGAGCGAGTGTGGAAATATTGTCCCTTTGAGACAGCAGGAAAAATGCAGCAGAGGAGAGTTTAACAATGTTATCTCTGCCTCGCGCTAATTTCAATATTCATGAGCGAAACATAACAGCTTGGTAATCATTTGTGAGGTGACATGTGAGGTGGAAGCCAGAGCACATTACATAAGACTGATGTCAGCTTGAATTAAAAAGGATAAATCAATGTAGTCAGTGATGGAAAGTAACTAAGTACACTTACTCAAGTACTGTACTTAACTACACGTTTGAGGTACTTGTACTTTACTTGAGTATTTCCCTTTTCTGCTACTTCATACATCTACTCAACTACTGTACATTTCAGAGGCAAATATTGTATTTTTTACTCCACTACATTTATTTGATAACTTTAGTTACTTTGCAGATTCAGATTAATAATACAAAATATAATCAACAAATAAATGATGATGTAATATTATAGATGAAGATAAAACTTTATTGATCCCTGGGGGAAAAATTCACAAGCTACCCAGCAGATAAAATACATAAAGTAGTTCAAATTAGTTCCATCTTTACCAGCCGCAACATTAAAGTGATGAACACATTACTGCAACAATAATTATAATTCAGTAATATGATATTTATTATTATGAAAAGAGCCATTCTGCATTGTGAGTACTTTTACTTAAGTGAACCTTTGAATGCAGAACTTTTACTTGTAGCAGAGTATTTCTACACGGTGGTATTATTACTTTTACTTAAGTACAAGATCTGAGTACTTCTTCCACCTCTGAATGACGTGCTAAAGTGACGGTGCAGTTTAACGTCTCTTAAGAAGGATACCTTCACCTTTTAACAGCAGTAAGATGAACACACGCAGGTCATCAGGTGTATCTTGCAGTTCAAAGTAACTTGGGAAATTTGAAAAAAATAAAAAGATCAATATACGGTTGATATGATGTACGAAGGGGGACATTTTAGAGTTAAGAAATAAACTTATCAGTGTTCTCTGGTGGACAAACGATGTCCTGTAATGGCGACACTGGTTCTAAAACACCTCAAACATATTTTTTTTGTAGTTTCTTGTAACTTGTCATTTATGCCGACACAGATACGTATATTTACAATAAGCTGACGTCAGTTAATATATTGGCCTCGCTGATTTATTGGTTGTTTTGTCAAAATAAACCTTTGTGTTACACTAACACATTTAATATATTATACAGACTTTATCATAAGTTGAAGAGAGTTCATTGTCCTGACAAACAGTTATCTTAAAGTGTAAAATCAGATCTGCATTTCACCTGCGCTGAAATCTGTTTGCAGAAAATAGCAATTTTAAACCCAGCTTTTAATATCAAAAACCACTGATATCATGTATATAAAATAAAATACACGTGTACCTGCAAACAAACTGCATCTTGCAAGTGGAGGTTCATTGTTGCCCTTGGGAACACATATTTGTGATTAAATATATCTAAACTCAATGTTCACTTACTTAGCTATCGCGTCCAAAAGCTTTGAGGGCAACTAATATGATGCCTGAGAGTCGGCGCGATCCTGCTAGCTAAAGTGTCTGATCTGTCTCCGCCCTCAACCCCCCCCCGGTGGTCAGATGCTGATATTGCCAAGCCTCCGCACAACAGTTCGCCCCCACTCGCCCCATTTTATTTTCCAGATATGGAATGGAGAGAGTACACACTCTTTAAGTTTAGATGTTTTTTATGACAGAAAATGCATCTTGTAATGTATTGCTATGTTCAGGAAATTGAATGTATCTTTAGAGAAAGTGTCTCCGAGTCTGTAGAAGTGTGGATTTGAGGTGAAAACCAGGAGAGAGGGGTGCAATGATTCTCATTTCCCTCCTCTCTCAACAATTCCAAATCCAAGCCTTCTTCTCTGAACCCCCCCACTCCACTCACACACAGAAAGACAGCATTGTGCCCAATGTGAGAAGTCATTAGCACCTGGGCTTTGGGCTCCTGGAGGTCTGGCTACTGTGACCGTTACATGCTGGTGGGTTGAGGTGTCAGGAGTCACACATCCCCTCTGTCCCAGCAGGCCCGGGATGAGCGGGTGACACTGGGGGATGGGAGCTGTATGTGCTAGTAGACAAGCGGGGGATGGTGTGAGAGAGAGACACACACATGCAGACAATGTGGGATTGTGTGAGTGGCAGGGAGGACAATAAAGCACTGAGCTAAGTGCTACATGTGGCTATCAGCCTTTCTCACCAGGTCAAAGGTGATTATCATCTGCTCACCCGTAGAGACAAAACTGCTCGTTCTCCACACTGACTCCTTTCAGTTTAAATAGCTGTAAAAAGGACGGATATTTACCCTGCCAAAACATCAGTCAGACAACAACAGAACAGTTGCAGTTGTCCATCAGCTGTCTGGAAGTACTAAAGAAAACTCACAGAAGAACAATAACCTCCAGTGTTGGCTTACTGTAAATAGTGTACATTAGACTGTTGGTATTATTTTGTGTGTCAGTTCAGTTCTTGTTTTGTGAACGCTCTCGCTTGGAGCTACAGTTGGACGGGAGCCACGAGTGGCTCACACAGCGATCAGTCAGTAGAATAGAAATAGTTTGCACCATCAAAGAGCAGCAGAGAAGCACATTTTGTAGAAAAGGGAGAGCTTTATAGGTTACTGTGTTTAACCGCTGAGTTTATGTGTGCTGAATATGTCCTGCTCTCCACATAAATGCTTTACATCTTTTAACTCTGGCGGTTGTTTAATGGATCAAAGAGAGGGCCCCCAGAGAACAGAGGTATCTTTCTTTTATCTTTTATCACCCTCTCCTCCTTCTGCCTGTGATGCTGGAAACAGATATGGGACTCGGGATGGAAACTTGAGCATTAATTATTGAATTTCAAAGAGTAAATAATCCATCTCGCCTTTTTTCTCTCTTACTCTCCCTGCTCTTCCTCTTTTATTTTAGTATGTATAGTATAGTATGTTGGCTAATTAACTGCAGAGGGAAGCAGCAGCGTACGTGTTGTTGTCATCATGCAAACAACATGAAACACTAAACATACAGAGCTGCACAGAGACCCAGTTCCCGAGTGAGTCAGCTGCATTCAAAACAAGCTTTTATACTTTACTGAGTAGTCCAGCAAAGTAAAAGCACACACTGTGATCAAGCCGTGGGGGTTTTTTGGCCACTTTTATTGTTTAATTGACCTGTGAGTTCAAACCTTCAGTGCTCGTGTGCTTACTCAAGCACAAACACAAAATGTGCAGTTTACACAGAATAGCTTTTAAGCAAATGATTGGTGCAAGTCTGCATACATCACTAACACCGGCCAACGCTTTGCATAGAGGTTCGCTTTGAGACATTTGACAACATGATCACATTCACAAACTCACCAATTGTTTGTTAACACACACACACACACACACACCTCAGCCTCGGGCTAAAGACAACAGGCTGGCCACAGAAGTGAGCCAAACAGCACCATGTACTCATCAACAGTGATTCACCTCAGGGCTACAGTATAAGTCTACAGAGGCTGAGTGCACACTGCAGCTGTTTGTTCTCTACTGTGCATCTGAATGAGTCGTCAGAGAGAAGTGTGGCCACAGCAAAGGCTGCTGGAAATGAAAGCAGGGAGACATCAAAGCCGGTGTTTCCTCTACAACTTCTGATATTTGTGGATGGAATTGGTTTTGGGGCTGAGGGTGGTTAATGTTGATATTTTAAGGACATGCCCGGCGATATTCTTTATTGTTCTTGTCAACAAATCTCTTGAAAAGACCAAAACTAAAAATTGTTAGTCTCTCAATAGTTCCCTAAAAACAGGTCAGAAAGGATTGACTCAGAATAAACTACAGTGCCCATGTTGATCATAATGCAGGAAAATATCAACGGTGTGGCTTGTTAATGTGTCTTAATAGTTTTGAGCCATGCTAGCGACGTGGCTCTGTGAATGGCAATGACTGCCAGTCTGTTGGTTTGTCGACCACTTTGGTCCACACTGAAATACAATCTCTGGATGGTCTGCGAGTATATTTTGTACACATATTCATGGTGCCCAGAGGATGAATCCTAATGTCTGTGGTGATCCCCTGATCTCTAGCACCACCAGCAGGTTGATATTTGTGGTTTTTGAGTGAAATGTGTCAACAACTTTTGGATGGGTTGCCATAGACATTCATGTCCCCCACAGAATTAACTGTAATAAAGTTTGTGATCCCTTCATTTTTCATCTAGCGCCATCATCAGGTCAAAATTTCAGTTTGTCTAACACTTTGGTTTATTACAGAATAACTGCAAAACTCGTGACATCCCCATCAGCTGCGGACATGGACGTGGTTCCATGGCAGTAATGCACCATGACGATGTTTGCCATAAAAGAAGCGATTTCTCGCTAGGAGTTCAATGCCATTTGGCTGACTTTGTATTCTTTCAAAGATGAATTATATAAATGTGAGTAACGGCAGAGCTCTTCACACAACCTCTCTTCAAAACAAGCATCCATTTTGTTATCTGAAGCATGTGCGGTCGGCGCGCTAGCTATGCATACAGTCTGCGCAGTCACAAATTTTGGGCTGTGTGCAGACGCCCGCGTAGGGGGTCCTCGTGGGCCCTCGAAGACATGGGCGGATGACGATATTTACATTAATCTGGCTTAAGTGCAGCCTTAGGAAACAGATTCCTCTACTACTTCCTGTTGGCAGTTAGTGGCCAACACAGAATGTGTTCATCACCACCCAGTGGGTAGGTGTATGTCCAGATCCCCCCTTCTTGTAATGGGCCACCTCATGTCGTAACTTAAGGGTGTGAAGAGGACAATTTCATTCGTCAGGTGTGCAATAATTTGTGTGGAGGTCTATGGAACAGAGGAATGGAGGAATATGCAATAGGTTTGGATACACAGACAATTGAATTGGTCTTTTCATGGCATTTGTTGACAATAAGAAGAATATAGAATATCACTAGTCTTTACTCATATAATTAATTTTCATATGTTTGGGATATCTGCATCGAGCCCGTGTGGTGTGGATACAGCATGAGTGTTTGTCGATATGACAGGAGAGGCACCGTTAAAGGCGCACACCACTGATTTTACACATGAAGTTGTTATTATCAAAATGATCTGGGATTAAGTTTGAGAAGTTTATAGCAGATGAAGCCAGTAATGTTACAGATTCCATGTCTGAAAAGGTCTCTTGTGTACGTATCTCGCCGGCGTGACAAGTTTTAATTCACCTTTCTGAACTTGTGCTGCTAACGGCGGTGCATCATCGCCGAGATATTTCTTCTCATCTGACTCTGGATCGCTGTTATTCTCTGTGTTGACCTCTCTCCCTCTCTACTCAGACTGTTACATAACAATTAGTTAGACGGCCATGCACTCTGCATGCCATTTGAAGACACTGTCTCTGCTATTAGAATGACGTGAACCTTCATTTACGTCATAACTGCCTTCATTCAGCTCTCCTGCACTGTTTCTAGACAATTAACTCCTCGTTTGACTTTTTATAATTAGTTGAGAACTTTACGTGAACCAACAAACAAAAAATGTAACAGACAGCTAATAGCTGGCATTCCAACATTTGTGGCTGGACTATGTAAACCATGGCTCCAGCCCAGTTGGACTTTGGCTTCACATTGTGTCTCGTGTCATAGCTCAGTTCAGTTTTAACACAAACGAGGCACCGCCAATATATTGATTCCACTATGCAGGCGGGTTTTGTCCTGGTATTGACTGCTGACGATTGCGGCTCAGTGTGATATTGGGTTTCCAGATTAAAGTGCGAGGTCACTAGTTGGTTATGAGGTTGCTCGTTAGCTAATGGTGTTAAGACGGTGGAACAGGGAAGGTTATCGGTCTTTTTGACCGGTAAAGCATCATGTTTTGCTCCGTGCCAGCGTGTTTTACTCCTTGTAGCTGTTTTCAAAATATCCTTTGCTCTCACCTGCTGTTGAACTTCTCAGGGTGCTTTTCTCGCATCAGATGAAAGCGATGGGCGATGGAGGCGTCCTGTAGGTGAGAGCAGAAGAGACAACATAACCTGCAGGATATCAGTAAAACCTACACATTATCACAGCTTGCTATAAGTCAAATGCTAAGGCAGACGTATAAAGATTTTACGCTTGAGTAACGCTCAACCACCCCTCACTGTTAGAACAAGCACCCTTACATCAAAAAACAAGACCTTCTTCCATATTTGTCCAGTGAATTAAAGGAAAATGTTTGTCTCAAAGCCAGTATATAGTCTCTGCATCTGTGTGGCTACAACGGTCTTTGTGACTGACAATTTGTCTTTTGTCCATGTCCGAGAGGGTCCTGGTTGACGGTCCAGTTTTGAACTACATCCACCCCTTTACTATATAATATACCTACAGGTTTGCATATCATTGTACACACACTGGCCCTCATTTACTAGTCTAGCGTAGAAACCAGCACAGATCCGAGTGCAGAAATCAGCTTACGACGGGGTTCACGTGTGATTCACGAAACGTTCGTATCTCGCCAATCCCAGCGTAAGAATGATCGGGCGTTGATAAATGTGGCGGCTGAAAACAATCGTCATTTAAATATCACGCCCCTATATATTCTCTGTTTAGACGCCTCGTCCCGAGAGTTTACGACAGAGAGAAACGTAATTCGGCCAAGAAGAGGAACTTCTCCGACCTGGAGATAGAAACGCTGACGTCACAAGTTCAATTAAACCAACTAGTTTTATTTGGCAGCCTGAAAAGTGGCATCAAACGAAGTCGGAAGAATGCTGTATGGAATTAAATCACTGCTGCGGTCAACAGCGTTGCCGCGATCAATCAAACTCCAGCTGAGGTTTCAATATTTAATTTATATATCCGTGATATGTATAGTCTATAAATTAATCTTATATCAAAAACTGTTAACCCCGTAAATTGCAAACAATTTGAAAATACTTATTTATGTGAGGGATATATGACACGTAGTTGTCATTTTGCCAAATCTACATATTTTTAAATGATGAATACGTGTCTGTGTATGCGTAGATGCCAGTCAGAATGGTCTTAACAATCCTCCGACAGATTTACTACGCTGCACCTCAAGTCCACGCTCACTCGAAAACGTGCGTACACGAGTTGAGACTTGACGTGAGATCTGATCGTTGCCTCCGCTCACGTCCATATTGATAAATGCCGAGCTTTGCGTGGAAATGACCGTACGCCCAGTTTTCTGCCGCACGTTCGTTTCATAAATGAGGGCCACTGTCACTGTAGAGACTGTGGACTTCAGTGCTCTATTGGACACAATATTTAAAGAAGCCAGATCTTAGCCCAGCTATGAAAAGCAGATATTTGGAGGTGTAATTAGTATAAATATCAAATGTCAGCATCCTAATTTTCCATTGTGATTGTCTTTTGCATTGAAGAGTTACTTCTCTACGACATCCTAGAGCAGAAATGATTAGATGCTCAACTGATTAGTTGACTGGAAGAAAATTCAATTGCCAACCATTTTCATAATCGATTTATCGTTTCATTTTCTAAGCAAAAAAAATCACTCTCTGGTTCCAGCTTCTCTAATGTGAATGATAGTAAATTCTGATCTTTGGGCTTTGGACTGTTTGACAGAACAAGATATTAGAGGATGTCACCTCAAGAAAATTAGTTTTTTTAAACATTTTATAGATAAAACGATTAATCAGGAACATAATCGGCAGATTCATCAGTAATGAAAATAATCGCTACTTGCAACCCTTCTACATATCATATTTATGCGTGGCATATTTTAAAACCTGAGCACACGTGTCCACAAACTCAAACTGACAACGGTGTAGAAGTACACAATTTTAAGCTAACTGAAAGGTATTTTCACAATGAGACCCAAAAAGTTGACCCAAAAACATTCCCACTAAAACAAACTCCTCATCATGTACTGCAGTAATTCAGTCTAAAGTTGGATGACAGCGTAAAACACAAATCAGAGTAGAGCTCAAACTTATGACACAACGCAGCACTGAACAAAAAGGTCACAAGTTGATCGGAGCAGGGCTCAGTCTGGACCCTGCCCTCCTCTCCCCATGTGTTTAACCCCTGACCTCTGGGGCAGAGGTGAATGTGACCCTGATCAGTCACAAGAGCTCAGCCTCAGGATGACCTCGCTTATAGACAAACATAAACACCACCAGGGGATCATGCTGTCACAACAGGCTTATCGATGTTCTACATCTTAAACCATGCAAGCATTTTATTATTATTATAAGTTTTCATTCATCACAGACATGCTCGACGGTCAAAAGAGCCTCAAATAGCGCTCTGTGTTAAATTACAGAGGTTTCACCCTTTGAAAAGCTTCCATAAGTCAAACAAATGCCCCTTTCAGACATGCATCTCATTACGTAAATGTGTTTTACAGCATTGTACACGTCTGTAACACCTCCGATATGGCTCACGTCTTGATTGAAAGCTGTGATATTAACATGAAGGCCACAGCAGCATAAGAATATCATGAACATCATGTAAAACGCTTCACATACGCCACAGCATGCACACAACGTACAGCAGTGTTCTGGACACTTGAGCTTTGAGTGGATGTGATCAATTAAACAGAGCAGCCTTAATATGGCCGCAGGTTGAGCTTGACCAGAGCTGCTTCATGTCCACTCAGGCCTGAGGACGTGATCTGTCTTTCACAGATAAACAGCCACTGTACATATAAAATAAGCTGAAGACGCATGGGCTCAGAGATTATATTATGCTATATGTCAGAGGAAGTAATATAGCTAAGGTAGATGTATTCCTACATGTGGCTCATGTGATGGAGATGGTGGATGGAAAGCGTCACTGTGATGGTGGAGTCAGTAATGATGTTAGCGTATGGCGGCAGAGTTAAGGACTCATCCTTTTACTCTGTCTTTGTACGATAACATCATCTGGTTCTGCTTAAAGTGCTTAACAGAGACAAGACACATGACACAACCCGACTTACTTCCACCAGTTAAAGTGTAAAGACAGTAAGAAAAACAGTAATGTATAGAGCCACATGTCACTGGGACAGTTTTCTGTGTTTTACAGCTCAAGAATCTACAACAAAAGGTTTTGAGAAGCAGCTAAAGAAGTTATTGAAGACATGCCGATAAAATAAATAAGCAAAATATGTTTGGGGTTTTTTGCAATATGGATGTTTAGATTTAGATTACTGTTGTTTTGTTTTACCTGTCAATGGATTTAAATTGTTTTAATTATCCTACTGTTTCATATCTGTAGGGCTTGATGTAATTTTATTGTAAGCTTTATTAAATGAAGAGTAAGTGTGAACCTTGTTGACTATATGGATCTCAGGAAGAGTAGTTGTTGCAACAACTAACTAAACAACAAACAATAAAGCCATGAAGACATTGTCAAGTCAGCAAGACATGATTATAAAATATGAAGAAAAATGAACTAACTACTGATATAACAGTTTTTTTATACGTGGAGACAGAGAGAGTCCTGCTATACAAATACCTCATTCTGATACAGTCATCAAATATTCAGCAATAACACGTACTGTATATTAGGGGGAGAAAATACAGTAGCAAACAAGTGATTCACATAATTAAACTATTTGGGCCTCAACCAAATAACGTAATTTGATAGATGACACCAGTATTTATCCTTAATTTTTCATGCATATTTTGGAGATGAGCTGTGTTCATTATACTAGTTTTATATGGAAGCTGGGATGGGTTTTTTTCACACCACACAGAATATCAGTGGCTCATCCACTAAGGGTATAATTTAGTAATTTTCTTCTTATTCAGCAACAACACTTAGATGAGTGGAGAGGAAAATGGTGTGTACTCATCTATAATTTTAGAGATATTGGAAGCGTTATAATTTCATGATATGAATAAATCAGAGGCTGAGGTTCAAACTGTACTTTTCACAGTCAGGGTGACACTTAGACATTGGCTTTAGGTTCACAAATCAGTAAAATACGTGCTTCATTTTTTGAGGTCTCCCTCACCTGTACCAGGAATTAAGTTATTCACTAACCCTCTCCTGATTAACTGAAGGCTAATATTAGGTAAAGCCAAATCAATACAGTACACTTTCATACACAACTATCACTGTCACCATAAGCTGTTGCTCTGCTGATGCTCAAACTAATACAAACAAACAAACAGCATTTTGTATGTAATAAAGGGGGAAAAAATGTAGAACCTGAAAGTGGTACAAAGCCTAAAAATAAATATCAATGACACAATGTGACATCTTTAAACTTCACACAGTATGATAATATTACCAACTTGGCTCATCATCAGGTGTTAAGCTGCCAACAGGATATAACAGGCAAATGAGCAAGCTGCTGTTTAAGAGGCAACAAGTGTTTTGTTCCTACGCTTCCACTTCCTGGAGGTGTATGTAACTCGTGCTTTATTTCATTTCATGGTAAAACTGGGGCACCTCAGTCACACATTTATCTGCTATACCCTCTTTTTGTGATGTGGGCTGGAACAAGAGGTGTGTATTTACACCAAAGACTTGCATTGTGCAACTTTGACAGGCGAACGCATCTGCAATGACAGCCTGGCACCCTGCCTGCCTGTGCAGGTGTTTCATCGCTCTGCAACAAGGAGAACGGAAGGTTGTGACAAGACAGGTGGACGGGTTATATAATTATACGCATTCTCACTTGTCACCCTCAAAACCGTCCACCGGTGCTACCGGCCCGCCGCAACGCACCTTCTCAACACAGACACGACGGCGATGCGCTGCGATCTCACAGCATCAGCAAATATCAGATCTTAAAATAGAGCTGCATCTGCGGCTGAGAATTTGATACTGGAACCAGGGGGGTGAGGAGACATCACAGGTGAACCGTTTTTGTGCAATGATCCCAGGACACACGAGGCTGCCCACAGAGATCAAACTAAAAAGCTGGTTCTCAAGGCAAGGTTACTCATCACCACAACAAGCATGCATACAAGAAGAAAACACGGTGCAATTCAGTAAGGGACAGTTGTTTACAATTTGCCTGAGGAGCCTTTGTCACGTGTGAACAAAACAGGGAGTTATGTTTTTACTGATTTTGGTACAATGTGGGCAGTGCAGCATGTGGACCAGGGCCAGGCAATGACACAAAGTGGCCGCAAAGCTTTCCAAAACATGACGGGCTGTTTCATGTCACTAAATCTGCTCTCAGTCCCCTGCTGGAGGCAATCACTGACCAGTCCCACTTTCATGCATTCTATCCCCCCTGAAAAATCTGGCTGTAACAATATGTGACATTTGCCATCGCCTATAGTTGCCTGTGTGATGAAGGTTGTTTTGATCTTGCCGTTTGAAGTTTTGCACGTGGTGTGTGGGGGCGAGAGGAGGTGCAATCGGATGGGTGATGCGAAAAGTAGGAAGGGAAAAGAGAGAGAGACAAATGACAAAAAACAACAACAAAAACACTGGCTGGAAAATGTCACCTCAGTGGGGCCGAAAGCACCCGGCGGAGAAATAGGTTGTCAGTTCACCCCTATTGTGTTTCACTGGCCTCTGGTAAGGGGCTTGGTTAGCTTAATGTCAAAGAGAAATGTCACAGTCAGCCTCAAATCTCTCATATCCAATGATTCTGTTATACTGGGAGGCTCAGGTTAGCATGCATTATACAGAGCAAGCTAGACACACACTGTCTATGATCACTTATAGATTCAACAGACTGAGGTCTTCATTTTTATGCCAACATTTCCTACACTAACGAGCCTACACTCCTACTCCTATTATTACGGAAGATCATTTCTGACAAGAAAAAAAATACATGAAGTTAGGCATAATAAAAATACTAATACGGTGTGTCAGAATGATGAGATGCTAAACCAACGTTTTAATTACTGCCTCATAAATTCTGACTTTCTTTCTGTCTTTTTTCCAGTAGTTTATTTTTTACTTTTCCTGGCAGAAATTGGCCTCCAAATCATATAAATAATGCTTTTTTTTTTTTTTAGAAAAACTGTAAATAATATTTTTTATAAATCTAATTGTCCCTTTAATTAAATCAACAGCACTTTTACTTTAGTCAAATATTTTTCCTTGTTTGCTGTTGTTTGTTAATGTCAAAACCGTCGGTAACTGGGGCTGATGCCGAACAGATGAAGGATCTCTGCAGTTGTTTGGTATGGAGCAATGTTTTTAAGAGTGTGTCCCTGTTTTGTTTGTGTCTCGGGAATCCCGAAACGCATTCCTGCCGCAGGATTCACCACATCCCACAAACAAAAAAGCCGTGATAACGTGCCAAGAAATGTAGAAACATGCCAGCGAAGGCAGCGAGGAAGGTCGTGAGCTTGGGTGTAAACGATGTAGGTTTCAAAATAATAAAGAAATTGACTTTTCAAATGTTATGTTATGAGGAAGGAAACACATTCAACATATTTGTTAGACCTCAAGGATATACAGTGTGTTTTGGTGTAGGCATTTTCAGCTTTTATTATAGGTGGTAGAGAGAGATGACAGGAAACAACTGAGGGAGATGCAACAAACGTCCCAGGCTGGACTCGAACCGGGGAACCCCTGAGCCATTTACAAGAAAACTCCACAGGGTACCTTTAAAGGAAAACATATTTTCCAAAAAAGCTTCTTACTCAGGGGGATGGGATCCTGTGTGAACAAACTTTCTGCCAAAGTAAGAACAGTTCTGTCTTTTTTCACATGAGAGATTCTGTATTTCCTTTTTTTTCTCTCTCTCTTCTAACTGGTTGGAAGAGGGCGGGGCTCAGTTTCAAATAGGTGATGTCCTGTACTTTTGTGCACCAATCAGGATTTGGCAACACTTGAAATGAAGCTGATTAACAGAGTTTGTTTGGGTTAAACTCTTAATAAACATGACCGTAAATGTAATTTAATGTTACAGAGACATCCGTGAGATTTGAAGCCAAGTTTTCAGGGGCTTTAAAGACTTTCTAGCTGTGTGTGAATGTGCTTGTGTGTCCACGTGTTTCACCATGTGTGTTTTTTTGAGCTCCATTCCTACTGTCTTTAAGACCAGCCAGGTGTCACTCAGCACGGTCATTCATTACCGTGGTAACCTGGCCTGAACCTGGCAGGCGCTTACTTCCTGTCACCGATACTTCCCCTGACCTTCAGTCTGTGCCAGCGCTACTCCAACTCTCTCTCTCACACACAGATCATTTATATGCACACTTTCTGTTCCTTGTGGCCTGTTTTCTGAACAAACACGAACTGTTTAGGACAGCATTAAATTTAATAGGGCTGTTGTCTCAGTACACTTACCCTCCTATAAACAGTTACACACTGGCAGCAACGTCAGGGAGTATCTGTAACACCTTTACACTCTTCTTACTTTAACGAAACCATGAAAAATTCTGATGTGACTCTCAACGTATGAAGTGTCCTTGTGGCGCAGACACAAACACTCCAAACACTCGCCAACCATTGCAGAGATCTGAGTTCAGCTCAATAAATCCCCTTTCAGACATGCTCCCCTTTACATTACTCTAATGCCGACTTAACATGTAGTCTGAATTATATAAAAGTCACCATGGCAATCTTACGAGGTCGGATCTCGTTACATTTCCTTAACACGTTCAACCCAGATTATCATAAAGGCTGCAGCACAAGTTGAAACATGCATGTTGAAAATCTCTTATGCACAAAATCAGTTTAATAAACCAGGAAACACCATAAAAGAGCCAATTTTATTAGCTGGTGAGGAGGTTTTTGTCTCATATAGATCAGTCTATAAAAACAATTTTTCCCCTTGTGGTGCAACCAGGGCAGAAGAGGTTAAAAAAAACAAACCTCGTACAACCACAGTTATAATCTGACACAGTTTTAATTTTCATTAATTCCAACAGGATGTAATACATGAATATCCAACAAAACGCTTTATATACAGGATGTGAGTTAACAGAAATCCTAACTTGACATTCTGTCATTCAGTGCATCAAATGATGAAATTGATGCAGAGATGTATCGGTGGATTCACTGTGAGAAGCGGCGTTGTGCGCCACTCGGCGTTCATTGAAGCAAGGCGCTTCGAGAGCAAAGTAAGTTTTAAAATCCACCAATGATGCAGCTTGTGAGAGAACAAAAACACTCTTCTTCCTCGCTATCCCAACAGTTTTATTTCACCGCTCTCTCTCTCTCTCTCTCTCTCTCTCTCTCTCTCTCTCACCAGGTGCCAAATATCGTACAAGCACGCAGCTCTTTCCGTAAATGTGGCGCCGTGTCTGAATAAAGCCGAAAGGAACACTAACACAAAAAGCCGCCTCTGTCTGAATGACAAAAAAAGCCGCCACCTTAACAGATAGATGAAGCTAACAATGTTACGTATTCTATGTCTGAAAAGGGCTTAAAACACCGTATCTACAAAGGGGAACCAGGTGAGGGATCATATCCTCTGCCTGGATTTATCAAGTGTCTCACAGACATGCAGCTAGAAAGAAGCAGGCTGTCTGTGGCCTCTCACTGAATCTGTAGCTTTAGGGAGTATTTCATTTTGAGCTCATAATTTACATAATCGTCTCTGTTTGGGCTGTTGGTTTCTGATATAGCTGTGTATTTATTTTCTGTGCCACCATCTATCCAAGTGCTGTTGTTCCGTCGACTTGTTACTCCTGGACGATAATTTTTACTAAAACTTTTTAAACTTGGTACTAATCTTTGCAGACTCTAAAATCACACGCCGTTCTGCTGCATGCTTTTAGTAGCTGCGTGTCAGACATGCGTTGTTGGTGTTACTTTTAGACTGAAGAATTGTCCATTTAGTCCATTAAGCAACTGTCCTGGATCAATTTTTTAAAAATGTTTAACTCAACTTTTCATGAAGGAGAAGCCCTTAAAATGCTCAGAAAAAAATAGACATTTGATCATCCATGACAACTGGACAAACTCCATCTGAAGAAAGAAAGACTGTGTGCCACGACTGAAAGCTCCAGAACAGCTACAAAATGGACCTTGTGATGACATTGGTTTTTCGAGGATAAATGTGTTTTTTCAGCCTACTGTAATCCTATCTGCACTAGGATTTAAGAGGGCTGCAGTGATGTCTGCAGTGAACAGCATTAACCACTTCCTGTTAGTTGTCCTGGTGCAACTTCTGCCTATCAGAAGCAGAAGCAGCTAGCGACTTATATGTCCATCAGAAGGGGCACAGGATAGTCTACACCCTCCTGGCTAATGGCAAAGTCAGGGATTGCGGTACACATTAGGAACTGGCCATTAACACTAGGAATCATCTTGCAGGGCACACACACACGCAGATTCATTCACGGCATTCAAGTGCATGCACATACATACACATTTACACCTGCGCACCCATCCGCAGACTCTCTTGCACAGAGACACGCGCTGCAGAGGGATCAGCTTCCTCACTGCAACATGAGGTGGCATCTTTAATGGCTGCTGACATGGTGTGATTTCCTCCTCTCAAATTCCTCTCACGAGATTCTTTCCAGGCTGCAGGTCAAGTGAAAGCACTTTAGGAACAGATACTGACCTACATGTGTGCACAGATGGTTAAATCCACTGCCGTTATTTGTAAATGAATTTACTCATTTAACAGAAAGCATGTTCTAAGATGAACGCTTTAAAAGTATTACATTATTTTAATATCTGCCACTATCTACACATTTAAAATAAGGCAGGAAATATCTGTGTTGTAACTCACGGAGCTCTAAAATGCGTCAGTATAGAATTATATGGAGCCGCATGAAGCTGAAACAGGAGGCGGAGGCTTCACACAAATTCTTATTGCTATCCTGTCTGCTTAGTGTAGTACTGCCAGCCCCCACAGTGAGCCCACTGCTCAATGAACCTTCTTTAGACAGCCAGTTGCTCCTGCCAATAGCACAATGGCTAAACCTACTAAATCCTCATCTCCTATGAAGATGATACATGTAACTTCAGGCATGTTAAATACTATTTTCCAAATATAAAAATATTTGCACTTAAAACATGCAAACAGACAAACTTACTTTTTGCCCGGGGGATCAATAAAACTGTATCTCATCTAAAATATGGGGATAGATTGAAACAGAAATTATATAATATACCTCCTGATTTGCAGTTCTGAGTGCCTTGGCTGAGCCAACCACATGCTCCACACCATGTCATCCACAATTAAGTCAGTGAGATAAAGGACAGATGATGAAGCTTTCAGATTTGGCCTTGCCAGCCTCCCGTCTCCATGGCAACCAAACCCTGAGTAGCAAGGTCTGTGATGGGATGGCAGGAAACGCAAACCCTGTATGGTTAGTAAACCAGATTTGAGGGTTACTAATGGCTACATCATTGGTGTGAGTCAGAGATTGGTTTGCTCAGGTGTCGTGTGCACCCAGATACTCAGCCATCTGTCACCATGGCTCTCAGAGGCACAGCGATCTGTTTAATGGCTGTGCCACATTGGAGTGTTGTCAGAACCCGAGGAAAACAGTCGCAGTTTCACGCAGAGGGCCTATACATTGAAGGATAAAGCTGGCGTTATTCTATATTTTTCTTATTGTCAACAAATCCCATGAAAGGATTAAAACCAACAATGTGTTACTTAACTTCCCTACCCTGTCTGTGGCACTCAGCCCCAAGTCTATTTATTCCTACTGAAGACGTAAATCTATAAAAAAAAAAAAGTGTCACGAATAAATAGATTTATTAAGATTTACTAAGTTGTTGTGGACTAGTTTTAGCCGCAGATGAATTTACATTTTGAGTGTTAATGAGTGTTTATGGCAGCAGAAAAGTGTTTGTTAGATTGACTGAAAATCAACTACAGTGTGTGTGTTCATGGTAATAAAGGAAAATGTCACCCAGTGCGCTGGTGTGGCTCATTAATGTGTGTTTAATAGTTTTTGGACAACAGCGGAGCTCTATGGCATGGAGGAATAAGATATCAGGCTTTGGATGGACAGAAAATACTTGCAACAAAGCAGTGAAGAAGAAGAAGACTGCAAGCTACTAAACGTGGATGCAAACAATACAGGATTCAAACTTTGAAGAAAAATCGACTTTTCCAACTGATTTATGAAGAAGGAAATGGATTCAACACGTTTGTCAGACCTCAAGGACACACACAATGTATTTTGGTGAGAAACACTGAATGTAAACATAACTTTCGTTTGTTTACAAAAAAACTCCACAGAGCACCTTTAACACCACGCTGACAACAGTGTTTTGCTACCCTCGCTGGTTAAACGTTTCACTTCTCACACACCCAGCATCCCTGCTTGGTCAGAAATGTGCTCTGTTGCGCCTGTAACCTCACCCAACAGTGATGTCATGAGGTCCTGGAGTACACATGTACATCATTGCATCAAGGTGAGAAGATTTTCGGGGGGGTAAAGTTACTCTTTAATTATAGCGATGCATGATATTATATGATTTTATGATATATTTTGTGTGTGAAATCTGTAAATAACTACAGTCATTACATAAATGAAATGGGAGTAAAAAGGGAAATATTAAAGGAGGAGTTGCACACAATGGAAATATCTCTTTCAAGCACCATAACCACAAAATCATACTAAGTATTATACTTAATGTAAATGTATGTAGGTCCTTCCCAAGTCTGGAGAGTGCTGTCTGTATCTGATTATACAATGATGATACACAAACTTCTTAATATGAGAAAAGAAAGAGACTAAATGTAGAAATGCGCATTATCGAACCGAGACAGCTCGTCAAGTACTATTGTACTCTATCTGACACACCAGGCCAGTTTTGAGAAGAAGGAGTCATTATTTGGAGAAAGTCAATAGTTGACTCAGTTTGTGCTGCCTCTTTGATTAAAAACGACAAAGTAGAAATAAGAATACATAAATGGCAACCAGTGACATATAGATTAGTATGTCATTGGCTTCCTATGCGATGTTGCGCTTACGTGTTGTCTACACTGCCTACACTGACACATATGCAGATATCAGTGGGGGTGCAGTTGTATAACATCACTGCGGTTCATCCTCTTCTTGCCAAAACCCTCTAACTTCTACCTGTGCACATATGTCCTCTTCACACGTATGTCACTTCTGTTTATTTATAGTCATATGTACTATACTGTATATATTCAATGAGTTTGACTTTATTTTTATTTGTCAGCGTAACAGTGCCTGAATGTTTAAGAAAAAAAAAACATCAGATGGCACCTACTTTAGCTGTTTTGGTGATGACTCAGCTCAGTGTTTGGCAAAACACCAAGGTTAACAGTCTGGTTTCTGTTGCTTCACTGAAATATTCACCGTGCTTCTAATTACATGTTTGGTACGATGGTGTTTATATGCTGTGCTGGTAAACGAGCGAAGGTTTGCTCAGATTGGCCAGTTCTGCAAGGGAAAAAAGTGGGGTGAAAGCTATTTATAGGATGCCTGCAAAGACTGTTGACAGTGGAATTCATTTGAATAACTATGGATTGTTGTTGTGCACAGGTTGATAGTTAAACTGTAGCCTCAGAGTCATTCTTATGTGTCCAAACCACAATGCAGGAGTGGTAAGGTCTGGTAGGTCCACTATCTGACTACACTGCTAAATCAGCAGACCAGCACTGTGATAACTTCACGAAGGCCTTGTTTGTCACCTCTGTATAAACGTCCCTGAGCCTTTTTACTAGTATCTCCATCAGGACGGGATAAAAAGGTTGCTAAGCAACTGGAACCTGGCAGCATGTTTCTTCCCTCCAATTAAAAGACGAAACCTGCCCAAGAGGGAGCAGAAATTCACTGATGAATCTACTAATTGCTCATGTCCACAAAGACCAAATAATCTTTTTCACCGTGATGTTATTGTAACAACTATGTCAGACAGTTTGGGGGCAGGATTTTTTTGTCTGATATACATAACTATTAATTGGAACTTAAAATTTTAAATAACCAATTTATCTGATGCTACTGTATATTTTCTCTAGCATACTTTTTTTTTTNTTTTTGCTAAATTAGTTGTGATTTTACACTGATTGTGATTACATAGTTAGATGAACTTTATGTCTTTACAAACTTAATTGGCCTTTTTTCGTGTAAGAACAAGTGACGAGAAAGAACAGACATGTTTTCACTCTTTTGAACCTCCGTATCTGTATCTGTAACCTCTTACAGGTCAGCTAACGGATGTTTGTACTGACCATGAAACAAAGACAGTAATACTTGGAGATGGTCGGCACCAAATCATGTAGAGGTTTTTGATAGTTTTGTTTTTGTGTAACATTATGGGCTTGTTTAATCGTAATAGGTCGATATGAAGACATTTTGTCATAGTTGATCAAACTAAATATTCAACAAATACTGTTGGTAAATGGATAATTAATTATTTTGTTTTTAAAATGTATCAGTTCCTTACCACTCCAATAGAGAAGTAGTTGTTGACGATGCTGTAGGGGACCGGGTCTCCCTTCTCCTCCTTGTCATCAGGGACGATGTCTATGTTCCAGCGGTCCAGCACCACCTCTGTGCTGTGCTCGATGTCCCGAAGGAACTTCAACAAGCTGCCGCCCTCGTAACCTGCCGAGAACAGCCAGAGAGGAAGGCGCAATGGGTAAAAAACATACAAGCAAATGCACAGATACAAACAACAGAGAGGATACATAATATCCCCAAAGGTACACCCCTGTCCACTTTTGTGCACTTGCGGCGTGGGGCTGGATTTCTTGGTTTGCTCCAAATACTTCCAATTCGGTCAGAGACATTTACATCAAGGAATCGATCATTTATAGGTAATGGTTATACAGCAGCAGTGATAAGGAGCAGGTTATAATGTCTGCGCTGTACACCTGCATGAATATGATTGGACGTGAATAGCTAATCACTGTAAAGCAAGCATGGGAGTAAACCCCTGCAGCCAGGGGACGATTAAATCATTTGGAAAGCTTCAGAGAAGAGTGGAGGCTGTTTTAGCAGCAGATTAAGGTTTTGGAATGAGACGTTGAACGCTCACACGTGGTGTAATCTTTGAATCCAAGGCTTGTCCACATACTTTTGGCCCGTAGTGTACACGCACAGATAAAATTCACTTCAACTCTTTTTAAATGACTAATCAGTCCAATTCTGTAATTAATTCTGTACTATTACACTGTGTAATTATTAATAGTTTAAAGTTAGAAACTTGGCTCAGGAATGAGGTGAAACAATTTGGATGTATTTTTTAACTAGAGGGTTTAAAATAGACATGAAATAAATTGATTAAACCCTTTAATCAGTGGTTCCTGACTACCTTTCAAAAATTATTACTTTGTCCAATCCATAACAAAACCCTTACATTTAATGGTGGATTATATGGGTTCAAATATGAAACACAATGGCACTGATTAGGCTGCCATTTCATAGAGGCCGCCGCCCTCACCACCTCCGAACCTAGAGCACGGCCCAGGCCTGACAGCACCCCGGGGAGCCCTCTGGTTTTGCTCCGCAGCTGACAACCTGCTTCAGCAGCCAGGCGTCTTAATAGCGATCAGAGGCGGGAGTATGTTCCAAGGGTGTCACGAGGGCGTGAGGCATTAATGAGTAGCATCACACTGGGAGCATCATGTGTGAAATATGAGCATGTTTGCATATACACATTTTCTGACATACCGGTACTCCTAAGATATGTTGGCAATTTCAGAGGGAACAATTTCCTTTTCCCGTGCATCCATCACCACATTTCATCCCGAACGTGTGCACATACTCACACACACATATACGCTATGCATCATACACATGTGCATCATACACATGTGTATCACACACCGAAGAGCCCTTGAATATTTCATGACGGTCTCAAATGTACAGATGACAACACGAGACAGCAGTAGAAGCTTTTGCCATAAACTCAAACATAATGAAGACAGTCTAACAAGACTAAGAGTCTACAGCCACGCTAGCAGCTCCGTGGGGCTGTACTTTGGCACAGCCTAGCTTTGAGCTAAATGCTACGTGGGCAAGCCTATATGCTAACAATGACAATGCTAACATGCTGATGTTGACCATGTTCACTGATGGAAATTGTCATTAGTTTAACAGGCTTTTGGTCATAAACCAAACTATTGGACAAATTGACATTTTGACCTGATGATGGAGCTAGAGCAAAACGTCGTCCTGAGGGGAACATGAATTTGAAACAGATTTCATGGCAATCCATCCGACAGTTGTAAAGATATTTCACTAAAATACAAAAATTTC
>NTHP01000295.1:423394-452093 GCA_003416845.1 Oplegnathus fasciatus | reverse complement strand
CTATCTATCTATCTATCTGTAAGGCAAAAATGTCAACCTGTTGGCGGCACGAGAGGAAAAGATGACTCTGAGAGGGATTCATCCTTTGGGGTACATGAATGTCTGTAAAACATATCATGGCAATCCATCCAATAGTTGTTGAGGTATTTCAGTCTGGACCAACCGACGAGCCAATATTTCCATCCCTAGAGCCACGCCGTTAGGATGGCTAAAGTCTGACTGCTCACATAAAGATCTCCCTCGCTTACACTGCCTGCCGAGGTAAATATTCATCAGGCTAAACGGCTGCAGAAACTCCAGCTCTTACTTCAATGTTTATTTCTGGGAAAGATGATCTATTCAACTAAAGTCCCAAAGCCCCCCGGACCTGGCAGCTTATTGACAAAATATCATTCAGAAGCCTGGGTAAGTGCTCTGCTGGTCCTCCAAGCAGCAACAATCAAGCAGTCATAACCAGCCATTGTAATTACTGGCCCAAAGTACTGCAACAAATCAATGACTGGCAGAGGATTTACAGCACATGTGCTTTGCATATTAACAGTTTTTAATTTGACACATAAGAGCTCCCACTTTCCTCTTCCAATCTTTCATTTCCCAAAAACATGCACACACATGCCTGCCTTTTGTATTCTAGTGTGCCACTGAGACCCTTCCTGAAACTACAGTCATTCTAAAATGAACCCTAACAGAGTGTTTTAGACAACGAGAAATGTGTTTTTCATCCACTGTGTGAAACATTCAACCCAAGACTCCATGCTTTGTTTTGATTGCATTGTTCCGTCAAATGGAAATATGCCCTGTGCATCATTTTATACGCATTTCTTCAGCCTGACTAATGGTATCTCTGTAAACTGTGGAGTCTCCACTAAAATTGAAAATAAAGTTTGAGAAATGTTTGGCTGCACAGCATTAGTTTGTAGTAAGTGGGCCATCAGCGGGTCAGTGGAGTTCAAGAGAAGCACTGGAGTGTGGAGTATTGTGGCCTCCACTCTTCTCTACTAGATGGTTTTCAACTTAATTAAATCAGATCCCACAGCACATTAGTAAAGAGAATAAGTTTTAACCGATTGAAGGGAAAGTGTATCGTGGGGCACTAAACAAGACTGTGTGAAAATGTTTAAATTTGATCAGCATGTGCTGGTTTGGTCTGATGTACCTTTTTTATTTTACTTAAGTTTCATAAATGTCTGCGCAGGGATGGACATAATGTGAAAGCTTACACAAAACACACACACACAGATGATGGAGTGAGTGCCTCACCTCCTCCCCAGCGTAAGCAGCGTGCCAGGTCGTTCCCTGTGCCCAGAGGGAGGATGGCCACTGGAGGGTGCCTGGCAAAGTTGGCCTTATCTGCCAAGGCAAAGACAAACAGATCGATCTTATATTTGGTTAGTTGAACAGTCCTTGAAAGAACTTTTTTTTCTAGGTCAACTTGGCCTTATTTTTGTCACTTCTGCCATTGTGTCTACTGGTTATAATACCATTATAGTAACATTATGATAACAAGTTTATTGCAGAGATTTGGGATCATGGAAATGCAAGTGGAGGATGTAACTAAGCCAACTTCTTAGCCATGTTACTACTACCACTTTATTTGGAGGTGAAACCTGTAATATTGTTAATAATCCCTCATTGCACAGGAAAACTTCAGGATTACGGAAAGTTGAACCACGAAGTCTGTCTATAAACTACACCATAAACCTTCTGAATGTAGATCTAGAAGCCATGGCCCAAACTCAGATCCCAAGTTGTAACTATTGGTAATTTTGCGATGTACCATTAGTTCAGAGGATGGAATCTGCGTACCTATACAGTCGAGGATCCAGCCCACAGTGCCATCACCTCCACAAGCAAGCACCCGGAAATCAGGGACATCATGGAAAAAGTTGAGCCTAAGAGGACAGAAGATCCAGTAGATTTAACCAACACATGCAGAAACAAGTATTTTATAAAGGCATTGTTTGGCCTCTTTTCTACACAAGGCTCCTCAATCTCAATGTCAGAGTGTATTACAGGTGATAAATCCGTTGATTGGATTTCATAATGGTTGAGACAGGAACTTTCAAAGCTCTGAATGATTTAACGAACTGAACTGAAAGGTTGATGGGCAGAGAGACACAGAGAAAGACAGAGAGAGAGAGAGAGAGAGAGAGACAGTTTAATCAATGTGTGCCCTCTCCAGCTGTGTTCCCTCCACTCCTTTCCCTAGAAACCATAGCCACAGAGTGGTCACAGAGTGCGTGCCCTTCAAAGGGACCTTTAATGTGTGTTGGGACAAAGGTGTCGACAGTGGCTTTCATCTCTCTCCGTCACGAGACAGCTGCATACAGGGCACAGACCCCTTTCACACCGACCACCTGGTCCTGCACAGTAACGCCCATAGACCCTCTAAACCATGTCTACATCTTAAAATAAATATAATGTGGGTTGTACAGCACATACTTATTCAGTGTTACAAGTAGCAATTTGCTCTGGTGATGTGGTAGCACTAACAAGATGACAGGCTCACTCAGCGTTTACTTAAAGGATGAATATGGCGATATTCTAAAGTGTCGACAAATCCCATGAAAAGACCAAAACCAACAATAAATTCATCCCCCTAAAAAGCATTAAAAGCCTGATATATCTTATTGTTGCCCAAAAACTATTAAAAACACATCAATGGGACACAAGGACATGTTTCTTCATTATGATGAGCATGGGAACTGTAGTTTATTTTGAGTCAATGCACTGTCTGGCTGCGGAAAAACGCAAAATCCGCAACTGAGAATATTCCCCAACAAAAGCACTATTTACTCCTGTTTGAGTAATGTTCACTAAAACCTACAGTGCCCAGCTGTTTCAGGAATTTAAAAAAAACTAAACTGCATATTTGTGACCCGTCTTCCCGTCTTCAGTGTCTGCAGAGACGGAAGGGAAGTTGGAAGGTACTGAAAGACGGATCGAGGCAGCCCCCTTATTCATTTGAATGAGACCAGTCCACAGGGATGCCCAGTTAAAAAGTTGAACTTAGCATAACTTTTGCCGGACAATGCGACATAATTCGGCAAGGCGCTGCGTGAGGCAATCAAACACATACAAGCGCACTTTCCTGGTAGGTTATTCTTTATTGTGAACGCTGTATTTCTTCTGTTTCCTTTGCGATCATTGCGACGAGAGATAAAATACTTTAAAAGATAAAATAAATGTCAGAGTTTTATAAACGGCTGTGCTGTGCTTTAGCATCTGATCAACCTTCATACGAACAGAGCTATTATCCAACTGGACCTCCTGGATTAGATTTCATGTCTCACTGGTACCTGAAACAACAACATTGCCAGCTTTATTCCTTTAAGTCTAAACATATACTCCCGAATAGCCTCCCCAGTTTTCGCTCTGATGTTGCTGTCTTGTCAGTGGTCCACTCCAATGAAAGTAGGTGGTGGATTATTTCTGGATCGAGTCAGATGATGCAGAGGCCATGAGGCAAACAGCCCTCTCTAATGGACATGCAGAGAAACTACACCGACGTGCAGTCGCCGTGGGGACATTTCCACAACATGGAGCTCTGTATCGCATCCAACCAAAACCCTTCCATGTCAGCATAAAACTTTAATTAAGCCACCTAATCCTGACTGTGGCTATGCTTTATGTATGACAGCTTAGGAGAAACATGTGCATCAACAGAGAGCCAAATGGAGTTTTACATTAATGGCAGGAAACAATGTTTGTAATGACTGAAAGTACAGCGAGGAATTGCATTCCCTAAACAAATTACTCAGAGTAAGCTGCCTCTCACCTCAAAGCCTCCTGAGCCTGTTGCTAGGGAGCCCATGGTAACAGTTGTGGAGAGTTGAGAGCAGGTTAACCCTCTACGTGACAACAGACCGTCATTCAGCCCTGTGTGATTATTTGTATGCATGTGTTTATGTGCTTACTGTAGAGCCTCTCTCGCCCTCCTCGCGCACCAGCACAACTCATCCACAACTCAGCAATAACAGCATTACATCACCTTATTTAAGATATGAAAAGGCCCCAGCAGTCAGATTCTTTATTAATAATTACATAATTGCAAGTCCCAACAATATGTCCTTGCCCTACTGTGGAAGCAACATTTTAGAATGAATGGGATGAAAAAGGTACCGATGACCTAACATCCTAGTAGTGATGACATTTGGGGACACCTGTTTGATGCCTATTAACCAAACAGGTAAAGATTAATTGTTTATTTCTTTGAACAAACTTAAACTACAGTATGAAATTACAAAAACTAAAGTTCAAGAGTGTGAGATCGCTGTATTGATATCTTTTCCAGCGTCCAATGTCACATCAGAGTAACACAGTCTTTGTGTTTGACGTCGCATGTATCATCGACAGCATTCTCCCCTAAGACCAGAGTGCGTCATTGGGTCGCTTTTCCTACAATGAGCCCTCGAGGGCAGCAGCTCCGCTCGTCGTGACTGAGAGAGAGAGACACGTATAGACGAGGGAAGCGAGAGAGATTCACACAAATGGAAGTGAAAGGATGGTGAAGGGAGCATTTCACCTTCAAGGTAAAGCATTTACGGCCCTTGTGCTGCGTAGGGCGTTTTTCTTCCGTGAATGGACGAAAGGCGCAACAGCAATCATTTCAAAGTACAAGCTGTGCTCAGCTCTGACGTACGCATGTGTATGTGAGTATGTCAGGAGGTCAAATGCACAGCACGGCAGTAATGCGGTGTTCCCATTCCCCTTCACCGACCTCCACATAAGCTTAGTTTGACATGAAGGAAAGGGGTGGTCTGCGGCGCAGCACAGGAAACTGTATTTATTCATGATGTTCTTTTTATTCTGAAATACAAACTCCTGATGCAGTTTAAAGCCACAGTAAAATAAATCACTAGCACACATGTGTTTCATCTTTTAATAACTGATAGCTTCATTTATTTGTGTCTGGCTCTGTATGTCAACACTTTATCAACTTAAAGATAGCCTGAAGTTTGTTTTTGTTTTTTTTAATATGCTGTAACAGGCCTGTATCTTAACCCAGAAGACCCAAAAGATTTTTAAAGCCCCAACAAGACATGATAAATCTCTGATCAGGACATACGACATCACTCAGTACAATAAATAAATCCTCTCTTACAACTGATATATTAATATTTGTTTGACATATTTTAAGTAAAAAATTAATACATTTTGACCTTCCATCATGCTCTGAAAGATAGAAAACGAAAGTATGCCATCCTCATATTAACATGTCAACTTGACAGCGCTCTGCTGAGGCCAACATTATAAATATCAAACAGTGTCCTGGGACAGAAATGGTCTGCAAAGCCCCGCTCTATCCATTCACCGACATAAAAATGGCAACAAAGAGATGAATGCAGCAGACTTACCCTACCATTGGTCCCCCTCGATCCAAACTGTACACCTGCCTGGGGTTCAGTAGGTACCTGAACTTCCTCAGTACCCTGGAAGAAGACAGAAAGAAGGGAGAGAGAACAACTCAAATAGTTAGAAATACAGTGAGCACCTATGGAGAAGATTGCCCAGCATACACAATATGTTAATTACATCATACTTATACAAGTTGAATATTCCAGGTTATGGAAGAGTGTTTATCTATTAGCCTGTTAGCCTCTTAAGGCTCTTACATACTGTGAAATAACAGCAATCTTGCAGGTTCACTGAATGTTACACTTTGCTGGATGGGACAATATACATTTTGAGGCATGATGGTGCAATAAATGTCATGCAACCTATTTAGATGACCAAAGAATCACTCCGTTTCTCATGACTGTCAACAACAACAACAACAACAACCAAGGACAGCCCAATGTCTGTAAACGGTAAATGGACTGCATTTAAATGGCGCTTTTCTACCTTACCAGACAAAGCACTTTACAGTGTTGCCTCTCATTCACCCATTCACACACACACTCACTCACACGCCTGCCATGCAAGGCACTAGCCTGCCCATTGGGAGCAACTCAGGGTTCAGTGTCTTGCTCAAGGACACTTTGACACAAGGACAGGAGGAGCCGAAGATCGAACCGCCAACCCAGGGATTACTTGATGACCCGTTCTACCTCCTGAGCCACAGCCGCCCCGGCAAGCATGTGTAGGATCCTTTAAACTCTTGACGGGTCCATATTTATAAACTCATGTTGTGCAGCCAAACAGTGTTTAAACTACTGATGTTCTGCATGAGATTGCATGTATGTCAGGTTGATTTTCGGGGAAATGTGTATAAAATGAACCTCTAGAATATTTTATAGAATGGCGCCTTGGGACTGAATATTTAACTGAGTGTCATATCACTTCACTCAATTGTTGAATGAAACAACCTTCACGCTCATCTTAAATAATCTACAGTGGCACTGCAGTTTCGGTCTGAAATGTACAGAAATAATCATTTCACACTTCAGGAAGAAGAGAGCGATAAAGAAGTGGAGAGTTTTAGTTCGCCTGCTCTTCACTCTTCCATCTATGATCTTTTTGTTCTCACAAACTGTCAGTGTATCAGCGAGCTGCACGTCAACGCAGCAGTTTCCTGTGACCTTGTGAGAGTTACATAAAATGCTCATTGAAGCCTGCACAATCATCTTCATGCACGTCTCATGCAGGCAATTTTACTGGCTCCTAATATGTTTCTAATATCCAATAGGAGGCTAGTCTGTGTCTTTCATTAGACTACTTGAATAAACAAGTGAATAGATGCCTCAGCCTTGTGAATTAGGAATCTACACTACACAAAGGTACATGAGGGATTGATACGTTTATATTAGTCAGTGAATAACACAGATTTTGACAAATTATGTAAAGTCTGTTTAATCGTATAACATTCATATGTTGGGCAGAAGTTTATACAACTTCTACAAGTTGCTGCAGTCATCAATCAAACTAAGCACGCTGTGGAACTGAAAGGAACAAACTTTTTCACACAGACAAAAATAGAAACACAACAGCCTCTGGTTTCCTGTTCACAATGATTTTTTTTGTTCTTGTAATGTCTATTAATACTGATTAATTTCCTTTCTGGTGGTAATAAAGACTGTGTTGCTATGGTAATGTGTCAGGCTGAGGCAGAGCAACAGGGTATTATTGGTCTCTGTTGTGTGGTACAGTAGGTGGGGAGCAATGCAACAATGAAGACATTTATTTACAGCTTGTACAGCCCTCCTCATCTTTAAATTACAGCATTCAGAGGAACAGCAGGGAGGTGCAGAAGCTATGGCGACCGAAATCAGTTCATAAAGTGTGCTGCAATTTTCAGATAATGGCCCAAAAGACCTCTAATAATAGTGTCATTTAATCATAGTGTGGACATCCAAAGGGATGTCCACACTATGAAACACATATTATGTCCATGTCCTCATTACTTTCACCAGAGGTAAGCAATGCATTTATATTTATAAAATATCTTTAAGGCTCACAACCAAAAGGTCTTGTTTCCTGCTGCAAGAAGACACTGATCAGTAATGAGGTCTTCTTGCCATGAGCACAGCCCAGAAAATGCTTCAGGTCATAAAAAGTGAGGAGACAAGTGGAGAGAAAACAAATGAGCTACTGGCTGATTACGCACCAAAATCACAAACAAAATGAAAGACATCAATAAATCAATGGTTAATCTGGCATGTTTGTGTGGAGGATAATTTTAGAATTCATAATTAAAATGAAAAGGGAAAATGTAAAATTAAAAGAGAAAGTGGCAAATGAACTATTCTTATATTGTACTAATCCAACCATAATTACACTGGAAAGGCTATTTTTATTGACTATGACATTAAAATGATAAATGGATACTGGGAAATGCCAATTTGAAACTGGAGAGTGAAATTTAAACTGAAAAAAAAAGGCTTAAAATAAAATGCTAAAATGAAAAGCTTAAATGCAGAAGCTTGACTATGAGTAATGGAAAAGGAAAACAAAAACATAAAAGAAATTATTAAATTAAGTTATCTACCACATGTAGTAAAAACAGATTTCTGAATGATTGATTTCTCTTTTTAATGTTTTCACCCATTCTTTTTTTTTCATCAAAAACCTTCTAATAAACACCACTAAAGTCCCAGATTTTATTTTGAAAAATAAATAAAATATTGACCCATCAAATAATCTGTGTGATCATCAACTTTAATTTATCACCTATCATGCGTGGTCGCCATACATGACTCAAAGTTTGAGGTCAATCAATTTATCATTCAAAAACACAGGGTTGTATAATGAAATGCAAGCTGCAGTCCCTTCATGCTACACACAACCAAAAAAACAAAACAAAAAACAAACAAACTATTATTTATGGTAGAGTGTGGAGGATGAGTTGAGGAGTCTCACAGCCTGAGGAGAGAAGCTGCTCTGTAGTCTGGAGGTACGACAGCGAATACTTTTGTATCGCTTGCCAGACGGCAGCAGGGTGAACAGGCAATTACTGCAACAAATGTAAAAGACAATAGTAGAACAGACCACCTGACCACGGCAGAAGGCCGGTGGGTGGCGGGAACTTACCGCTCCCCCTGCCTTCCTCCACTCTTGGGATTGACCATGACCAGGAGCGGGTGAGTACCTGGGAGAGGGGTGATCTGGAGACAGGAAGGAAAAACAGACTTCAGGTCATCAGCAGACCGGCTCTGAGTGGTCACTTCAACAACCTACGGGATGGATAGCTGCGGGATGCTGGACTAGCATACCTGCAGTGCTTGTCCGTCTCCAGGGGAGAATTTGAAAGTCTGATTGGTGTCATCGGGGCTGGTGCTGGGTGGCGACTCCCCCTCACCGCGCTTCACCACAGAATGACGGTCCTGTGAAAGGAGGAAGACTGATAAGCAACCATGGGCCAGGGGTCTTATTTACTCTACACTGATTCCATATTACAGGATACAAGAGCACAGAAGAAGAAAACTGTGCACTAAAAAATATCATGATTTATAAATCTGCTTGTTTACCTGCATACACCTTCCCTTTATGAATCAAAATGATCTTTAAATATTCTGCAGGTGCATGGGGCTTGTATAAATGAAGTGCCCACTATGAATATGGATAATATGCATATAAATCAGCTTGTCAGTCAGGTATTTGTGAAGAAAATTGAGAAGTCAGACCACAAATCCGAATATAGAATCATCACTCAGTGTGAAATTGAGGCAGGTGTTTGGTGGACGTAGGTCTGACATGACTTGTTAGAGGAAATCTGTTGAATGGCAGCATGTCACTAATTCAACCAGCTCAGCAATCAATCCACCCGTTCTCCACTGCTCATCCAGGTTGTGGTGGCGGCAGGCTACGCAAAATAACCCAAACATCCTACTTGTTGATGTTTTCCAGCTCCTGAGGTGTTCCCAGGTGGAATATGTACAATATATATGATATGTCCATCACCAAAGGGAGGCTTCCAGGCGGCATTACGAGCCAAATCAGAATTTGCATATACAGCATATGCAGCTTTTTGTTTTTTTGTAAGAAAGTAATGAGGCCCTGATAACATTTTTTATTAATGTATCTGCAAACTGCTCACTGGCCAAACGTTTGTTACAGTTTGGAGTCTCCTCACTGACAGGGAACAGGAGAAAGCTGTGGTCAGCTTGGATTCATGTCAGATACCACAGATTCCAAATTGTCAAGAGGTACGAAATCGTTCGTAGAAACTTTCCACTCGTCATAAAATTTAAACAATTCTCAAAATATGGGTAAAAATCCTATCTGTGTTAGAGTTGTGGTCCTTGTTGGAGAGAATGGCGTGGCACAAAAGCAGTGCATTTGGCAAGGATTTCGGGTACAGTCTGGACGGCACTGAGCTACAGATGAACAGCTAAAAAGTGGATAGCATTGCAGGGCTGGCTTGACTTGTTGATGTTACACTTACTAAGGATAAATGCAGAATTATACATAAATATAGAGGTGCACCTAGCTGAAGCTAACGCAGTCTATTACAACAGTCCTGCAATAAACCCTTCATGAAGGTTGCAATGGTCAGTTTTTATTGAAACTGTTTTAGAGAGTTGTTGATTTAACTTTTCATCATATTGCATTATTCTGACTGGTGTTCCTATTATTTTGTCCACACAATTTATATCAATGAGTATAAGCTAAATAACAGAAACATTAAACTCTTTGTATAACACAATAAGGCTCAACAGAACCACAAACGTCTAAAATGATCACAACCTTCGTGAAGGATGTATTGCAGGACTGTTGAATTAGACTGCATTTGTTTTAGCCAGCTGTACCTAATAAACTGGCCACTGAGCGTATATTTCTGTTGTATATTTTTGATACACTATTAGAATCCATGACACGACATACTGTAAATTAAAACTGGCCACAGTCAGTGATTTCTGTCGACAAGGAAGCTAAGGAAAGTTTTACAGCAACCTTTTAAGCCTACAGTAAGTGAGACCTACTGTACGATCACAACAGTCAGCTCAAGCATTCTGTAATGCTGAATCCACACAATTCCTCCTCCATGGGTGGAAGTGAACATCGTCTCAGTTGGACATATGTGTAGTCTCGTATGTGGACAGCAGAGAAAAGCATTCTCACCAGGACAACAGGGCAGATGTACGAGGGCAACAGAGTGTGGTCCCTCAAGGCTCCTCCATCGCACTCTGGCTTCACATTCGATGCACACTTATTATGGAGCTACGGAGGAGAGGAGAAGCAGAAACATAAGAACTGTGGGCGTGATCCATCTGTGAGGCCGAGTATATCAAATGTTAGCAGCATGAAGCGCTGCACTTTTCAGGTTGTTTGTCCTGACAGTATATAGCGACTGTTTGACGGGCCACACAGCATCAATCAAAAAGTTATCCATTTGTATTTGTGTTTATGCAGAATATTTTTCACCCTGAAATGAGGACGATTTGAGAGTTTTGACAGCAGGATAAACGTTGAGCAAACTCCAAGTCAGTGGTGACATCTAGTGGATTTGAAATGCAAGTGTGTCAGTACTTGTATTATTCACATTGTGGAGACATAAAGTTGTTTACAGAGTACATTGTGGGGACAAAGGGCTGATCCCTATAAGGTAAACCATTACATTTTAGGGTCAGTGTTTGGTTAACGTTTGGACTTTGGCTTATAATGGTTGTGGTTAAGGTCAGGTAAGTGTCCAAGGAATGCATGTGTACACTCAGCTGCCAGTTTATTAGGTACATCTACCTAAAACTAATACAGTCTAATACAACAGTGCTGCAATAAATCCTCCTTCATGAAGGTTGTAATGTTCAGTGTTTGTTAAAACTGTTTTAGAGAGGTGTTGATTCAACTGTATGATCATTTTGGAGGATGTAGTTTGTGGTGCTGTTGTGCGTGTTATTTAGCCTACCCTAATTCATGTAAATGGGGTGGACAAAATAACAGAAACACCTCTCAGTATAACAACCAAACAGCTGAATCCAAACCTCTCTAAAACAGTTTATAAAAATGTATTTATTGCAGGACTGTATTAGTTTTAGCTAGGTGTACCTAATAAACTGGCAACTCAGTGTAAGTTAACACATTGTCCTGATGACAGACTTTAAAATGGCCATAACTCACTGTGTTAACCTTCATGAACACTTTTAATACATAATGCACTGAGAGAGGGGTAAACAATAAAAATTATAATACTCTGCAATGATTCCATTGATTCTACTGTGTACTTATAATGCTTTTCTATTGGTCAATACAGAGTCTGTAATATGGCCACTGCATGTTAAAGCAGTAAGAGTTATCTGTGTCTACATAAGGCAGCAACTCACAGTGATCTGACACCAGACACAGTGCAGGCCCGTTAGGCCCTGGTAACACTTGATGCTTCTGTGACAGCGGTCGCACTTAGTAGGAGAGTTACCCTCCATCCAAACATGCTGCATAGCCTGGAGGGCAAGACAGATGACAAAAAGTCAGTGTTCAGTGTTATTGAGCATTTAATAGTTACATTTTTAGCATATTTAATTAGTCACTGAGTGAAGATGTGAACAGAAATACTACTAAATACATTAATGGAGCTAAAAAAAATAACATCAGGACAATAAGAACTGAGACTCTTGGTTTCTTTGTTGGGTAAAAAGCAAAATATCCTTTTCTTGACTTGAAGCTTGAAACACAGTTGACTTTGTCCTTGTCTAGCTTCAGCAGAAATACAGTTTTCCTTTTCAGCAAAGTAAACCCACATGCTGTGAGCCACTTTTGGATTGTGTTGTTTTTTTACAATTAATCATTCTGTCTAAAAGAAATGTCAGAAAATAGTAAAATGCCCAAAAAGACCAAAAGGTCACGTCTTCAAAGTGCTCGTTTTGTCTGAGTAATTCATGATAATATAAAACAGAGAAAATAAGCAAATTCTACATTTTTTGAGAAACTGGAAAAGGTGAAAAATTTGGAGGTTTTTTTATGATAAACTTAAATAAGTAACTGATTATCAACATTTTTGACAATTAATTTTCTCATCAATTAATAGCTAAATTATTATTTAAAAAAGCTAATTATTGGTGTGAGTTCTTGCCAGAGGCCTGACAGTAACTTTTAGTCATAAATCAGAAGAAAAGTACAAAGCGACCTGAGCCAGAGAAATAATCACATCATTGCTAAAATACGGGAGATATTAACTGGATAAGAAGCCCTGCATGACCTCACAGACCGTCCCATGATCCTCGCTGCTCTGTTTAACAGGACCATGAACAGACTGGTCGGGGTTCCTGTCTCATTACCCTGCAGCATCAGTCCACGTTATCAGCACGGCATTTCACGTGCAGAATGAAGCCTTTCACGCGCTGCGTTTGTACTTACGTTGGTGTGTCTACGTGACTTGGCGTAGGTGCTGATGCAGGCAGCGATGTCTTTGGACACACAGCGTTCGTGCACTGTGTACTTGCATACTGTGGGAAAACAACAAGACACAACCGTTTGTAAAGTTCTCACAGCACCACAGTTTACTTTACATCACAAACCAGCCTCAAAAATGGTTGACATGTTCCTCATTTTTAATATTTAATGCTACCTTAAACTTCGTACACTTACTGGTCCTGTCTCATCTTAATAACTGCGACTAAAACATGGTTTGAAGGGAATTTAATAAAAGTTTACCACATTAGAGATCATTTCAGACATTAAGTGAGTACTTGCATTCAACAGTGACAATAACATCAGCCTCGAGAACTGCTCCCTGGCAGAATTCAATCAGTAATGAAATTACACATGATAACATTGTTAATGTTTTTTTAATGATGGCTGTGAGGACTTTTAATTGAAAAACAACATTGACTCAGAGGCACTCAGGCGCAACAAACAACTTCAATTTGAGCCAGATGCAGGGAGTAAAGGGAAAAACAGATAAAGATGGAGGAGCAGACGAAGAGATAATGACAGCGACGGAGAGGAGAGGAAGTCAGAAGAGGAGAATAAATGGAGACAAAGAGATGTAAAGAGAAAAGCACAGAGGCAGACAGACGGGCCGGCACAGAGACTCACTGGAGCAGCAGAGGCCCTGCTTGCGAACTCCGAGCAGCATGGTATGGCAGTAGTTACAGTACGCTGGTTTGTTGAAGTGCTTCAGACGCCAAACATGCTGCCCGTCTTCCTGTACATTCTAGGAGGAGACAACAAAGGACAGATGAAGCATCGAAACTATCCTGTTAGAGGGACGGCCTCATCTTTCGAGGATTTTGGTTATCTTTGTCGCTATAAACAGTGCAGAGAGTTAACAGTAACCCAACCCAGCATGCACTGTGGTCCATGTTTGATAGTAGCTCAAGTGAACTGTAATTCAGGTAATTATCTGTAAGATATAAAAACATATGTTGCCCTTTAACGTTTCAAACTACAGCAAACACAGTAGAGCCCAACTGATACATCATCAGCTGATTTTATCTTATCACAGATTTACAGTATCAGTCAATAAGTAACAAGGAATTTCTGTACAGACATTCAAAAATATATCTGAGGTCATTTAGAAGCAATGTCCGCCTTGTATAGTTTGCCCACCAGAGAGCGCTAAAAAGGTAAACTGTAAAATGTCCCGCACAACGGGGCATCATGTGCATCTCCTGTTCTTAACACATGAACCACATGAAAATCCTGTGACACAAGGAAGTACGTTTTTTTCCAGCATTTCCAGATTTTTGTTAAGAATAAACAAAAAAAAAGTGAGTGATTATTTGTTTGTTACACAAACAAAGAAGAGAGTGCCGCCTACCGAACCCCAATAACCTCTTCAGAAGAAAATACACTGAAAGAAATAAGGAACATTTCAGTCAGTGCTGCTGCTGAGAACTGATCGCACGACAGCCAACGAGTGCTTAGAACTCAAGATGTCAAAAAAGGAACGTATAGAACAACAAAAGAGACTAATGTGTACCGTATCCATGCCCAGCAGCACCAGTAAAGGGATGGTGGTGAGGCCTCCCCTGATCCACTCCTCCAGTGTGACTGTCCCATCTCTGTCGTAGTCGATCTCTTCCATCATCTCCTTCAGTATCTAAAGTGACAGAGATATAAAGTCAGAGGCACAGACTGTCTGTTCTGTACATGCCTACACAGACACAGGCAGACCACATACTGCGGTTCAAAGTAGATTATATTAAAGATTCTGTTAAACAATGTTCCAAAGCGGTTTGAAACAGTAAATTAAATTAAATGACACTATAATATTTATGTATTCCTCCTTGACTACAAAAAAAATGTTATCAGTTTCCCCATTTCTCTAGACTCTTGAATAAATTAATCTTTTTTCTTAAAGAAGATTTAAAGAACAGTTGCTTTCCTCTGACAAGCCAGTCGTTTGTCTTCGTAGCACTTCACCGAGAAAGCTGTTTCAAGCAATTCTGTGGTTTTTGGAACTAAAATCCACTTTCCGGGTGTCACTTGAGGTTTCAGCCGGCATTAAGCGTGAGTCAATAATGACAAAACCCTCGCACAGGGGCCTGTTTACGTTTGTCTTCCTGTTTTGCTTCAGACTTTATTGCAGTCGAGAGTTTGCTCACCGGTCGCAGTTCTGTTGAATCCCACTCCAGGTACTCTGCCACATGCACCATCTGATTGATGATGCGATCCAGCTCCTGCGAAAAGAAAGAAATATACTGTAGGACAAAGAGACGAAAACCTTCTACTGAGACAATCACCTCTCACACATTTCAAACATGGATGACAGACATAAGAAATGTGGACCTTCTCCTGCACGTGATGTGAATAATGTGCTTTTAGTCAACATTAAAGTCAGCGTTCAGTAAAGTGTAACACAGTCTGTGTGTGTACGATGTATTTCCCTGCATATGTTACATATTCACAGAGGAGATTATCGGTTTATGGGATCACTTCAGCACATGGCTGATATTAAACTGAACAGACCCATTACAAATGATCTCATGTAAACACAACTGCTGTCACTGAGTGTTCAGGTTTCTATTCTTAGCTGCTGTGTGCAAAGGGCAAAGAGAGAGACAAAAACACAGAGGGAAAGATGAGGATGGGGGGAGAGAGAGAGAGAAAAGAGAGGGAGATACAAAAGAGTAAAAAGAGACAGAGCCCACTCACCGAGCTGTCCAGAACCCCGTTGCCGTCTGTGTCGTACAGCCGGAACATGACTAGAGGGAAGCGAGAGAACAGAGATCCCATGATGACTCAGATACCGTCAGACAATTAGTGGCTCTCTGAAGCTGTAACATTCGTTCTTGGCCTCTCTCCAGATGGCCACGGGGTTAAAGAAGAGGAGCGTGTTACTTCTGTACCGGGGCATGGGGACCAGTTAGCAGAGATTAGCCCTGTCAGTGTGCACCAATATAGCCTTAGACGCTAAAGAAGTCAATTGGGCACAGCGGGGCTTAAGCATGTCACTGACCTGCCCTGTGTGGGAGGTGTAACCACCGTATCTAAGGCCCCGGGGAGGAAGCCAGAGAAGGAGGGAACAGCCTTATTACTCTTGCTGTCAACCTGAGCTGACATGCTACTGAGAACGGCAGTATTAGTGGCCTGACCATACACACATTGTATACGACAGCTGCTCCCACTCTACATCCCCCTGAGAGGAGCTGACCCTCCGCCTACATCCCCCCATGCCTGTCACTCACACTCCAGCTTGTCCTCCGGCGTCCCCCTCTCTAGCAGGGAAAGGTAGCAGACGATGTCCTTGAGAAAGACCACCTGGGGCGACGGCAGGGGGGAGCATTTCTGGGGCGACGGGCTCCTCCGCAGTGATAAATGCTTCTCCGAGTGGCTCCTCTCTGTTGATGCACAACACAAGTGTTCAAAGCTGCTCGCAGCACCCATCTCTCTTTCTACCCCGCTGTGGTTCCTCTGGTGAAATGAACTGAACGAATAAAGTAAAAGCAGCAGTAAATTACGCATTTAAGCATTAGTGCGACAGTTTTAGAGAACTCTGATCCCAGTGCAGCGGGTAGAGACAAAACAGAGCAGTGGAGAACAGGTTGACAAAACACTATTTATAGTGCAGACAGAGGATGCAGATGCCAGAACAATATGGCAGCATGTGACAGGGATAACCAATCTGAAGAGCCATAACTGGATCACCTGGATGGAGCGAGTCATGTTAAAGTCTAAAAACACAAACACCTAGTGTTGTTTCCAATAAACAGGAAGTGTTTATTAGATTTCTTTCACTCATCACTGGCATGAGGCCAAACAACTGTAATGTTTACTGGGGACATTGGTACAGACCGGCCAGACTCAGACACATTATATTTTTCTTCATTCAAGATAAGCAGTGGTTTAACATTATTTTGTGGCGCAAATACTGCGATACAAATATGTGACAATATACATCATGGAGGTGAAAAATGAACGGCAACATTAACTATATGTGTTCGGTTATGGCTCCCAGAGGTTTCTAATTTTATCTGCAAACATTAAATGCCAGTTGGTGCAATTAAATATCATCCATTAATAAAGTGTCAGAGGTCTCAGGTCCTGCCTGCAAAATGTTGTTAAGTTTATATTCATGAAAAATGTCCTTTTCCTACCACAGACACCTCAGCTTCGATGAAGACATTTAAATCGGGGTTTGTGGCCAGCTGAGGTTTTAGATAAATGTGACTCCAGCCCTGTTCAGACATTTACCCCTTATATTATAAGCACACTCTAAACTAGAGATTTTTAATCTTAAATTGAGTTTCATGTAGATAAAAACCTGCCTGTAAAAAAAGCTTTTTTCTCTGAAAGAGATTCTATTGTCTGCATTTTTATAATTAAACGTTTTGCAACTAAAACCTAAATTAATATAACATTAAATACAAATGACAGAATAACAGTTGAATTAAATTCAAAGTAAATAAACGTATAAATAAAAGAACAACAATTAAGGCTTAAGTTATAGAATTAGGTCACATGACAAAAACTAAACCATCTCCATGACAACTGAGTAATGCCATTTCCTGAAGAGGACCAAGGGATGTTGCTGAAAACTTCGAAAACACAAGTAAAACTGCTGTTTCCAAGTTCAAGAATGAGACTTCAAGCTCAAGAAACACAAATGATTAAGATTAAGAATGGTGATACTTGCAAAAGTGTTTTTTTTTTACAGTCAGGCTTTGTTTTCATTCCAACTTTGTTAAAAATATTGTTATTTTATCTATTGTTAAATGCTGTAATGCTGGAGGAGTTGGTATCAGACCCAATCATAAACTGACTGTATGATTGCACACCTACAGTAAATCAGTCTACATGTTCTGCTCTTGATAAGACACACTACAGGTCTGACACACACTACACGGGCCAAAAGGACCACCAATAGCCGTCAGACTGTCACTCTAACCTCACCTGGTGAAAGTTTGGGGGACACTGGCGACCTGGCAGGACCAGCGTTGGGGGTCAGAGCATTGCTGCTGGCCTCTGAGGTTTTGACCTGGGTGCAGGGTGATCGGTGGGGCCCCCCAGGTGTGTGGGCCCCCGTCCCTGAACGCTGCGAGGAGGAGCGAGACGAACAAGGGGAGGTGGTGGCTCCCGAACCGGCTGTGCTCATCACACTGGAGTGCTCCGGCGTGTGTCGGCCCATCGCAGACAGGATGCTTTTCCCATTCATCCCTGTTGGCGTGGACACCGAGCGAGACAGAGAGGATAAAAAAGAAGAGACAGAGAGAGAAAGAAACGACAAATGAGTTGAAGAAAAGTTCAAACAGGGGAGGATGAGCGGAGGGGATGTTAGATGCACAAAGAGTTGGTTAACTGTAAGGAGCAACATAAAGAAATACTGTAGAAATACTGTAAAACTTCACCACAACAATCCAAATACAAAAAACTCAGGATGCATGGAGGGACAGGAAGCAGATAACATTATAACACCGCGTTAAAATCTTACACAAATACCATTCACAAAGCATCAAGTCATCCACTGATCCACAGGCAAAATACCATGAACTCACATCAACACAACAAGAGCACACCAGAAAGGGAGCAGGAGGTTAAAGCCAGCAGGACTCTTGTCCCATTAAGATGACATCGCCCTGATGATATGGGCCACTCTGCCTGCTCTGGTACCTGTAATGGGGGCACAGGCCACTTCGGTCTGAATAGAGATGCCTGCGTCAATGGAGCGGGCTTCTGCGGTCAGTCATTGTTTCGAGGGGAAAAAAAGACAGCGGCAGACGCAGCAAGAATGAGTGAACATCAGTGAAGAAAGAGTACTCTTTATGTTCTGCATATACAGTATCTAAGAACGGATAACGACTGTTTACAGGAACTGAATGGACTCAAAATTAGAAGGCAAACTTTGTGAGGAGACAATTATTAGGAAACAAGCTGAATTAAGTGAGCACATCAGAATAAAAGCCCTATTTTGGGATCTTTTGTCAAGAGCAGAGAGCTGATATTTCTACTGCAATTGCATTATCAGTGGACATAATAAAAGCCTCTATTAGGAGACAGTGATTAAAGAGACACATAATATGTCAGAAGCAGAAAACAGAAAGCAGCATACTACACATAGTGAAACAGTCTCTATAGTCCAGGCAGCATAATTGGTGGCAATATTCTTCATTTTCTCTGAGAGCTTCGGACATAAAGAAGTAAAACATCACTGGAAGATACTAAAGGACTGGTTCACTACTCATGATTACCACCAGGTGTCAGTGCAGGCTCTATCAGCTGTCTCCCCATGAGAACCTGAACCTGAATCCACACCAACCAGTGAACTTCCCGATAAACCTCTGGTGAAAGTTTTTCTTTCTTTTTTTAAAAATAAAACGACGATAAAGTGAAGTCATTACATACAGAGTGTCACTTGTATTTGGGCGTCCTGCTTTTTACCATTGCTTCTGCACAGACAAGCAGCTGCGACGTGACTGTTCACATACCTGCCTGTGTACTTCGCTTGTACCTGGAGGATCAAAAGGAGTATCCACGAGGAGCAGATCAGGGCAGAATAATCCCTGTCTGACATGGGAATATCTTCCATGAGTACTTGAGATTTGGCACAACGTGTATATAACTTAGCATGGACAAGACAGTGGAGTAGATAGTGTTTGCACCATCCTTTGCCTTTGTGCCATTGTTATTGTCATTTGTTCAGACTCTGCTGACCTAACAATATATCCAAATAAACTAAACAATCAGCTGATTTATCAATTAGTCGACTGATAGAAAATTATCCAGCAACTATTTTGATGATAGAATAATAATTTCAGTCATTTTTTAGGCTGAAAAACATCCTCTGATTTCAGCTTCTGAGGATTTGCTTCTTTTGGACTTGAAGATGCTACCTTGGGCTCCGTAAAATTTTCTGACATTTTATAGACAAAACAATGAATGAATGAATTGAGAAAAAAAACTGTCATATTAGTTCCTGATGCTAGCTGTAGCCCTAAAACGGCCCCTGCCGTTGATGAGCTTAACTGCATCTTATGGACACAAACTGTTTAAACATAAATGTAAACAATGCAGGTCTCAAATTTAGTTTTTTTGTCATTGCAAGTGTTTTATGAGGAAGGAAATGCACGTAACTTTTGTTTGTTTTCAAGAAAACTCCACAGGGCACCTTTAATTTTTGAGGACGCAAACAAACAAGCCCCCGAACTAACGAAGGATACATGAAGGAGCAGTAAGGAAAAGAAAAACTCTCCTGCCATTTCTGCATTCATTAGGTAATTCACAGTAAAGACAGAGGGATGGCACAGAGAGCGAGGAGGATGACATGCAACTGACGTCTCCGGATGAAGTCAAAGGTGGGACGTCACAAGCGAAGCTAACTGAGACACTGGGACTACCCAAAGTGACATGGTGTCACTCACATTTAGCTTCTCTACACTTGTTGCCCTCTTACTTTTACAAGCAGTATACCACAGAAATAGATTTCTAATTCAACAGTCCATCTGTCTCCTCAGCTGCTCTGCGGTGAGGAGCAGACAGGCAGAGCCCAGTGCCAGGGCCCACGCAGCACTCACATGGAAGGACGAGTTTACATACTGCACAGAGCAAGGTGCAAGTGACCTACAACACCCGAAGATTTCTGTCGTCTGCTCTGGTCAGCGTGAAGTCCTCGTGTAATTAGTTTTTGGTGAATAAGCGTGTGTGTGTGTGTGGCCGTGTGCCTGTGCATCAACGTTCATCTGCCTGTTTTCTGACAATTTTGCAGCAAAGAAAAGGCGTAAATATAGACTCATTTGCGAAGAGACAATGTGACTCGTTTAAAGTGGCAATCCATGTGATCATCTCTGGTGTTAAGAGCTCAGCGCTGTGATGTTTCACAGAGATGACTTGTCAATCAATCAGAGTGAGCAGTACTGTGATGTATTTTCTGTTCAAGTTTCTGGGGGTTTTTTTTTACTGGACAATGACACTAAGAAAACCTCAAAGACCAACTGGTCAAATACTTTGTGTCTATTATGTTTTTTTGTTAAAATCTTGAACTTAAACACGTTGTAAAGTCTACAGCTGATGGCCAAGTGGACACCGGCTTTACTGCCACGACCATGACTGAACACATATGATCTGTGCCTGCATGAGAGCAAGTAAATAGTCAGTAATAGTTGTTCCTGACTAAAACAGAAGATTACATAAGAACCAATTAGTGCCCAACGAAACACCACAAACTACAACAAGAACTCCAAAACAAAAAAGGTAAAGTCTGTTCAGCCATGGCAGCCATCACAGCTGTAAAACTTCAGTATAGAAGGTGTTCAGCATGACATGGATGTCCTGGATAAGTCATGTTGTTTAAGATGTGCCACGAAAAACAGCACGTCAAAACATTTGTGGAAGATTTGGATTATTTCCAGTGAATCTGCATGGATGAAACGGCTTCAAACACCTGCAGATTTTTTTTCCAGAACGACCTGCCCGACCTGAGACGCGCTCACATGAAAAGTCGAGGATTCTAACTTTGTGAGTGATTTGATCAGTGCTGTTAATAACAGGCGCAACTACACAAACACAAACAGCCTACCCAGTAAGCTCGTCCCTGCACGAGACTGATCTGGAGAGCAGCCTCCTGTCTTGCTTTTGAAGGAGGTGAAGAGGTGCTGACACAGCTCTTCTGGGATGTCATTCTCCAGGTAAGTGGCCATGAAGAGCTGGAAGCCCTCATAGTCAATGGGCTGCGTGGGAAAGGAAAGAGCAAAGAGGTTAACAGAATCCTGAGGTACACTTGTGAAGTTTACACCAACCACGGAAAGACAATTAATTAGTTACAACAATGACAAAGAGAAAAATGTGATGGACATTTCGATGGACGTTGGTCTGCCCTGAGATGAAGGTCTGCAGCCTTGGTTTGGAGTGACATGCCAGTATTTTCTTGAAAGTAACAGCTTAATGACAATATGCGTTGAAGCCATTAAAGTGAAAACATTCTTGATTTTATAATAAGGCTTTAAAGGACAGTAAAATGTCAAAAGTCTGTCAGACCAGTGAACTGACCACCACAGAATATCTCTTTAAGGCGCTGGAAGCTGCATCCAGACAAAATCTTTGGAGGCCTGATGACAAAACAATGTAAAGAAAGCAACACAGACAGAAAAACATGTCATATTAACAATCCTGAGCTGTAATGCTGAACACAGAAATGTAATGCTGAAACCCCCCCCTCCCTCAGCTGCCCCTCACACAGCCATGTGGTGGGTGCACAGTAGCACTGAACTCAACTCAACGACCCAATGAACTTTGGCCTTTTCCCCTCTGGCAGGGTGACAGACCATCTGTAGCGGATAGGGCGGGGTTATGTTATGTTAGTGGACAGAATGTGCATGCAGTCTGCTGACACAGACACCACACAGCATGCAGAGCCCGCCGGGCTGAGGCTTACTTGGTTGAGAACGTCTTGCTTCTGTTCAACAGTTGGAACAGTGAAGAGGAGAGGGAGGAGGAAGGAAGGGAGGAAGGAAGGAGGAAAGAGCGAGGGAGGAGTGGGTAGAAGAAGAGAAGGGGTTAGCTACTTTGTGTGAGGTGACATCTTCGATGGCGGTGGTCCTCATTTCAACAGGGACTGTTTGGTTCTTACTGTGCTGCACTCTCCCAAGCACACTCAATCACAGCCTGAAAAGCCTGAAGCTATCTGGCTGCACAGTTCAACCCCTGACCACATACTCTGAATTCAAGTGGAAGGTGATTAATCAAACAAGCACAAGTATGATGCAGAAATACTTCACTTTCAATTAGGATTTGCTCCGTCTCAGTCGTCGTCAAACACACATATAACGAATAACATTAATAATGGCTGGATTCCATTTGAGATGGAGCCAAGGTGCTGGTATTGTGCATGCTGGCTCACTGGCATGGCTTATTGACACACCTAAAGTAAACAGAGCCATTGTTTAAAGCTCAATAGCAGCACGCTGGACAGAAAATACGAATTAGCGAGCAGTCTGTTGCACTTTTGCTAAACAATACAAAAGTGAAGTGAACGCTTCCTGGCGCTCGCCAATCACGGTGGACGGAGAAGCAAACGCGGAAAGGTTCCGTAACAATGTTGTTTTATCGTCACACCAGGATATTATCGAGATCACCATACATCAGAAATCAGGCTGTGACTTTTTATCCAAAATGTGGATGTCTGAGCGAATGACGACAAAAATAAACATCCAATCTGTTACGATCAGGCCGTGACATTTACTCCAGCACGTGGTGTTCAAATTATTTCTTATGAATTACGTTTTAATATAACCCTCTCTGTTTGTTCTCAAACAAACATTTTACCATCGTTCAACAGATTTTTATTGTGGAATATAGTTTTATGTTGTTTTCTCTCCTGTTCTGTAATCATCACTGGTTGATTAGGATGGCTGCGGCTGTATTTTCACACATTTATGAAAGAGGAAATTGAACCTTGGAACCAACCAATGTAATTTTCCCCCTCTCTTTGTGTGGTTATTGCCAAACAATTAACTGATGCCTTTATTTCTCATTTTTTCCAAAGCCACACCAAAACCAGTCACATCATTCTTGTACAATATATCTATATATCCACATAACATAATGACTGACGAGATAACGTTTAATAAACTGAACTTTACTCCCCATGACCTATGACCTATACCCTCCCTACGGAAGCCTATTGTACTTATTAAATATCTCATGTCAGTCTAGTTTAACTACTCAGTTTGTATATATTCCCAGAGGCAGCAATCGCATTAGGGCTGCAACTAACAATTATTTTCAACATGAATTAATCTGCCAGTATTTTTTGGGATTAATCAATTAATTGTTTTGCCTGCAGATTGTCACAAAATTTGAAAAAATGCCCATCATAACTTCCAAAACCCAAGTTGACCTCTTTAAATGTTTCTGTTCGAAACCCAAAGATATTCTGTTTACAGAGACAAAGAAAAGTAGCAAATCGTCTCGTTTGGGAAGCTAGAACTGGAGAATGTTTGACATTTTTTCACGATTTTTGCTCGAAAAATGACTGAAACAATTAATCGATTAACAAAATAGTTGTCGATTATTTTTCTGTAGACTGACTAATTGATTGATCGACTAATCATTTCAGCTCTGGATCACACCGGTGCCATCAATGTCTGCCAAATCAGTTCTAAGTGTGTTGTGTGTGGTCAAAGATTTCCTCGAGATCGTGCAAGTAAATGCAAATAAACTAAGCAAACATAATAAGGCTGTAATATGGGCAAACTAAACCCTTTTCCTACCAGGGAACATTTGGTTCACACCAAAATAGGACAAAGTAAAGCTGATCCCTTTTGCACGTCAAGACTTAGTGGAACTATGCTTCTAATATGTTTCTGTTCGGCGGGTTTGAAGCTGCTGTAACTGACGCCCATCACAGAGGAACACACCGTGATGAGGATCCTCCCTCAGCTCAGCAGTGTTGACCTAACCCTGAGAGCTCCCAAAGCCAGCCAGGCATTATTCATATCGCTCTCCTCTCCTTATTTGGCCAAACAAACCACGAGGCTTTAATTTGCTGTGCATCGTGTAGCACGGCAGGTTCAGACAAATGTGCTCATGCGCACACAGAAAACACACACACACAGTCTTTTCACATACTACACTACAGATGTACTATATGTGAACTCATAAAATACAAAAAGCTCATATTTTGACGGATTGCCTTGAATGTAAGTACACCCAGACGCATTTGTGGAAATTCTCGTCCCTCTGGAGAACACGTTTACCCCAGAGTCAAACCAACGATTACTTTCCCTGCGAGCGGGCTCACATTCAAGGCTGCCAATCTGTAAATATCTCCCAGGGGCAGCTATGACACATTTACATGGTTCATTTAATCTTTTTCATTTTGGCAGGGCTGTCAGAATGATTTGATTGACTTTCTTTTGGCATTAAAAGGTAGGACTACGGGGGCTACTCTCCTGTCTAGATCCCAGATTGACAGAGTAGACCTGCCCATCTAAAGTACAATGTTATCAGACTGAAGAAATGAGAATGTCATTTGTGATAAGCTGCAACCACCTTCCTTGAGAAGGACCAGGCCAGACTGAACAAAGGGGATAAGAACTTGGTTTTGGATCCTTGGTGGGCTAAACGTTGCTTAAGGCTTATCATTTTTTTTTAAATGCCAAGGTTTTTTAAAAGGAAACTGATTGTCACACAAATTTTCTCTCACTGAGAGAAAGTTTCCTGCTGCAAGAACACACTGTTCTCTAGTTTATAGTAAACAGCGTCCTCCTGCACCTGAGTCTGTCAAAGTAATAAAAAAAAAATTGTGTTTGTGCTGCAAAGAGCATTTTTATGATTTATTTTTGACATTGGTTTTTGTATTTTTTTTAAATCAGATTTCTAAAATTCAAACTAAACAACAAAAATAACAAACATTTACAAGAAATGTGCCTTGTCCTTAGTTTCTCTTTGTCTAATTTCCTTTTTTGTTCTGTTTGAATGGTGCGGCCACGGTTACAATACAACAGGTAGTTCCCTCTAACATGCTCTTGTGGGTGTTTTCCAACAACTCCTCTATCGCGCAGTGAAACACAAAGCAACCGTTTACACGTGCTTTCAAACCGCTTCATGTTGACCGTGTCTGAATGGTCTAAATGACATAGTGATAAATTCGTCATGCCTGATGGAGCCTTTAACTGCTGTGGAGGGAAACCCTGTGGGTGTAATGTACAACCTCTGTCTCTCAGTCACTCATCAATCACTGAGAATTACGGTGCTACTGTTTGCTTGCTAATATGTTCAATGGAGAAAGCCCAACATTACTGACAGCTAAAAGTGTCAATCATTGTTCTTTGTCTTTATCTATTGTCCTTAATCAGTTTTTAAACTGCTTCAGAAGAGGCAGGGACACACTTTGGCTAAAAATAAACTAAAGAAAAGCTCTGAGCAGGAAGAAAGTGAGGCCATCGTCTTCTTTTGTCACCAGCTGGCTGAGTAGATTCCACTACAGCTGGCACAATGAGTCATTAGAGGTACATGTACACACACACACACTGATAGATGACAGAAGCTGGGTCATCGTGGCGCCAGGTGACAGTGTGGTCCACATGAACATTAAGTCTGGCTCCTATGGCGCCAAACGCCCAGCCGGGCTGTTAGTCATGTCATCACAAATACTGAGGAGAAGCTTACAGCAGAGCGGAGGTGATAATGGAGAGGGAGAGGAGCAAGAGGAGGGGAGTGAAGATGAGGGGAAATATATTATGTACACGTGAAGACAACAGAGATGCCAGGAGAAGGAAGAAATGTACCGTGACGGAGGCAAAAATGATAACAGCCATTATCATAAAAATCATATGGACACACAGGCAGAGCGCCAACACTGTGGGGGAGGAATCGGACGTGAAAGAAGAGATTTTTGTCTGAACACAGTCGTCACATGAAATTAACCTGTAAACCTCAATTCATTCACAAAACACTAGTGTGAAATTGACTGTAACAGGCTTTGTGAAAAAGTGGCATTAACGTACCGTTTTTGTCTGACCTCCATGCATGTTAAAGTGCTGTTTAACTAGTATGATAATAAATCAACAAGCTTGCAACCATCATTTCTGACATTGTAATCAGATGAAATTCATAATTTCATAAAAGAAATCGCATGTAGTAAAAGAGAAATTCCAGCCTGTAGCCCGATACTGCAGCACGCAAACTATTTTCATAACTTTTAATTTTTACAAAAGATTAGATTTTAGATTATTATATTATTATTTCATGGATAAAAGTCAAATCTTTCCACGTGTTATTGTGCAAATTTACAAGTGAGATTCCACTGCAGTAAAGGCAGCTTATTTCCTGAGTTAGTCTACACTGTACACCACTATATACTTTAAAATAATCAAACTGCTCATCTCATTGAACTGCATGGTAATGATAAGTGTGATGTTGAAACAAACAAAACATTTCAAGTAATATTCCTTTAAATGTTTTGTTATTTGTCAGTTTGTTTCAGCCATCCTCGGTGTAGACATCAACGCTGTGTGTTGAGATACCACAAAATCATCATGTCATCGTATATGATTCAGTATGATGACTCACTGCAGGATTTCCCACAGCATATTATAGCGAAGGCGTGACGCCTCGCCCTCACGTTTGTGAAATGTATACATTCAAAGGAACACGGAGGCCATATTTTTTATGAGCGAGGCTACTGTTTACAGCGTCTGCTAGTAACTACATTGGTCACAAGATGAGATACGACAGTGACAGTGTATATAATAATTATAATTCACATTGTACGTTAGCTTTGCAGTAATTAATCAGATTAACAGACGCTGCAATGTCTGGAAAAAAGAAAAGCTTCCATCACACAGCTCGTATACCGGAGCTGGCTTTATATCACATCAGCTAAAACACAGATGGATTCTTTTCAATTATATACTATAATATTGTGGAGAGGCAATGAAGCTTATACACAATATAAATGGTTCAAAGGTTCAGAATAACCACCACTCAAAATCAGAAACGGTGGCAAAATCGGTCTTTCAATATTGATCAACTTCTGCTATCAAAACTTTGTCCCCATGGACCACCGTAAAAAGTGGCAATCATTGAATCAATCAAATCAATTTAGTTGAAAAGCAGTCAGCAAGTGAACTAAAAACTTCGTCTTGAATCCTGGGTGGGTGATGTGTTATAGACAGATTGAAAAGAGAGAAATTAGTGACACTGTCCAAAGTCCAGACAACGATATAAAAACGTCTGCTGCAGCCACTGAGGTCTACAGTTCAGATGGGACCTGATCTGCTGACGTCAGGCGCCAAAGTTGACGCTGAGGGTGTGTCCCCACCGCAGCTTTTATCTAAAAATGGGGGGGAGTGACTAAGCATTTTGGTGATTGATTTTACACTGAATCACAGGAACTTAACAAGCCTCCAATAACGTCACACCATGTGTTTGTGTGCGTGCAGACAGTCGTTGCGTCAGAATGAGACAGAAACAGAATATCAAACAGAACATGACAAAAAAGATAAAAGCGGATGAAGGATAATGGAGTGGGGAATTGTGGCGCAGACACACCTGCTCCGGATTGTATTTGGAAAGGACTCCTTCGCCGTGAAACTCCTCCAGCACATCCTTCAGCTTCTTTGTGGAGTCTGAGGAGGAAAAAGAGAATTTTGTTATTACATTTACTGCAATGTGTTTGCTTTGGTACACTTTGACTCACTTCTGAAAACCCTGCGACTACACAGCAGAGCATTTTTAAGCAAAGGAGCTCAACATGCCGTACGCACACAGAGTCCACTTCCTCGAGCAGTTTTTATAATCATATCTTTTCGTCGAAATGTTCCTCTGGATAAAATGTTTTCTAAAAACTGAATAAACATGCTGCATCTCATTAACGCATGCCCTGATAAATACTCATCTGTACTAGGAAGAGCTGCATCAGTGGAGCTGAGCCTGTGAGTCACCCTGTTAGTGAAAGTAAAAGGGGACGTGGTGTCTTTCTCACTTTTTGATGCTAATCCCATGTCCATGCACGCACACGCACACACACGCACACACACACTCACACACACGCACACACACGCACACACACACACACACACACACACACACGTCACAGAGCCTCTGTCCAGAACACTAACTGTAATGACCTCCTCCCACGATCATCTGTCAAACAATTACAGGGGACAAATGTACATGTGTGAATGGGCAGATCGTCACTCAACCACCATTAACACACACACACTTATACACGCGCACGCTCAAGACCTGATTTCACCAATCATCTTAGCTCTCATAATCAACTACGGGCGACACTTCACTTCATTATTTTTAGTGCTCGGAAAGCTTTGCAGCCGGCAAAGCTTTCCTATTTCCGTCCTGCATTAGATGTGACAGAAGGAGGCAAACAGAGAGAGGGAGGAGAGAGCGACCGCAGGTAAGATGAGAAACGTGTGATTAGAGAGCA
>NTHP01000295.1:401234-421306 GCA_003416845.1 Oplegnathus fasciatus | reverse complement strand
GTCCTTGATTGATTGGCTGGTGATACACAAGCCTTCCTGTCTTTCCACTCCTCAGCATCAGTAAAAATGAGACCTTCCCAGCCTGCAGGGGCCTTCCCGGTGAGCACATTTGTCATGTTTCGATTATAGTCCTTCTCTACTGCAGCCTGGCTCATAAACCAAAAACCCTGCTAGACCACAGCAACAGCAACATGAATGGGCTGTCCTCCTGTGTCCTCTCCTGCGAAGCGAACAAAGATTATGCTTACTCTTGAAGGCAAATACGGAAGCCCTGAGAGGCAAGTGAGAAAAAAAATTCTGGTGATCCATTTTCTAAGTCTGATCTAAATAGTTTTCTCTCCTGTGTTTATGCCTTCCTTAACTAAACACCTGGAAGAAAACATGAATGCTCTCAGTCCTATTTAGAATATGGGGTAGTGGTGCACTTCAGCCTTCTTGTGGACGGAATTATTATTACAACAACAAACACAATGAGCCTGAAAAAAATTTTTTCCACCAGTTTCACAGATGAAAAAATGGAGAGAAAACAACTTAGATCAGACTTAGAAAATGGATCACCAGAATTTTTACCTCTCAGGGCAAAGGGTGTACAAAAGAGGAATTTCAGAAACTACAACAAAGATCATCCCCAGCAGGTAAACAGGGTTTCGGCAAATCACGACAGAGTTTCCAGGTGAATTTCGCCCTAATTCGCAAAAGTAAAAACAATTTCAACTTGCTACACGGCACTACTTTCACAAGTTCATAAACTTTACAAAGCTGCATTATTTCTAAAAACACATAAATAAGCTACATGTACATTGATGACAAAAGAAAAAACAGAAAGACAATCAAGCAGAGGCAATTTGACTGAATATGTTTGACCATTAACTAGCAAACAGTTGAATTAAGGATGCACCTGGCTTAGTGCACTAGAAAACTTAACTCTGCTCTGTACTGCCACTAATGACTGGAAGCTATATTGCATTGTGTTGAAATTAAAGGAGCAGTACGTAGGATTTAGTGGCATCTAGTGGTGAGGTTGCAGATTGTAACCCCTCCCCTCCCCTCACCCCTCCCTCCCACATGTAGGAGAACCTACGGCCTTTAAGTTCATTCATGCTAGGCTTGTGCCAATTGGCGATTGGATGGTATATCTACGAAGAAAGGGACGATCGACAATTGTTTTTTCCCACGCTGATATCAAGGCGGTTTTAACTAACTTACTATCAGAACTAAGATGTTATAAAAATAATCTGTAGAATCTGCGTCCTGCTGAGCATTTAGAGATGTTTCTGGTGGAGCGGCATGTCCGCCTGCTGAGCCCCGTTAATCAGCTCGAGTGACGAGTGAATTTTACATCCTTCATTACAAACCAGTTTGCCGTCTCTTTTCCATGGATCTGACACCCTGCCCTCTCCGTGTGCCTGCTTACCAAAACTTTGCTCTGCGCTCCACGAGAGTAGTTAACGTTCTGGATATGATTTGGATTGTGATATTAAAGATAATAACATTAAACGGAACATGATGCTGTGACATTGTTGCACCAAGCACTTTTAAAAAGGGGCCGTTGTTTGAATAGAGGAGGCATTGCTATTAAATGGATTTTTTTAATGTGTAAGTATTTTAAATAAAATGTTCACACACTTCTATAAATCACCTCATAACCTGGCGATCTTGAGTAACCACGATTGGACGATATGAAAATAGAAACGATCGCCACCAAATTCAAGCTGCCACTTCAGCGTAAAACGCGAAAGGCCCTCTCTAGAGCCAGTTTGTCCGCTCTGGGCTACTGTAGAAACATGGCAGTACAACATGGCGGGCTCCGTGGAAGAGGACCCGCTCCCTATGTAGATATGAAGGGCTCATTCTAAACTAAGAAAAATACAAGGACTCTCAGTTTCAGGTGATTATTAAGAGAACACCTTTAAGAGTGGGCGATCTAGACAAAATCCTCCATCATGACGTGTGTCAGTTCATATTACAATATCAATTATATAGTTAGTTATATAGTACATTTTCTGGAAACTCAATTCAGAAACTTCAGTGGATAAACCACAAGATGGCTGATGTTTGTTTTTGTCCAATCCAGCAAGTTAAATACCAAATCAAGGTGATTTGTAACTGAGAGGCAATAATCATGTAAAAAAAAATGAAAAAATGATCCACAATAGCCAATACAAACAGAGAGAACTACAACAGAATAAACAGTATGGCAAAAATATCTTAACATTACTGTATATTGTCTCATATATTGTCTCTTTGAAAGGAAACTCTGTGTTGGTTATATCTTTGTCAGCCTAAGAATTAATGGTACTTTAATATTCCAGCTACAGTAGAAGGAGAAGCCGCAGCCTTGGACAGGTGAAATAAGTAGCCCCGGCCCCTGATCCATCAGGGATGACTACAAATCAATATATCGAGCAGAGCTAATTTAGAACATGTCAGAGCTTAGTTTGGTTAATTGAAAGTATTTTTCATTTCATATTTAGTTTTAAAAAAGAGTTATCATGAGTATGCCATACATCATAAACACCAAAGTTTCTTTCTTACTTATCAAAAAAATGAAAATATTTATATTAAAGTCAAGATCAACCATTTTGGTAACCACCTACCACCTACCAGCCTGTTGCTGTTTTTCTTCATATGGGTCTATAAAATAACGGTATTATATTTATGAATGATTGTGTAATTCCTCAACATGATAGCTTGCGTGAGAGAGTAATGCTCTATTCATCACCCACAATGACAGACAGGAGGAACAAGAGGACAGATGCTCTTTTGACTAACAAATGTGGTTGATAGCGAGGGAAGAGGCAGCCACAAGGCTCATCCAGCAGGCTAATTAGTGGTAATCTGAGAAAAACATGGAAGAATCACATGACATTGTCCCGGCTGAAGTCCTGGTCCATTGTTTGTTGATTTTAGAATGCTTTTGTATAAAAAGTCCCAGGAGTGAACAAATGTCACTCATAGACTGATGATAATCGGCACAGTAACTGAATATATACAGTAAGTGATTCAAAATGACTGTAGAAAATGAAAATAAGATAATGTCCTTTACTTCCAATCACCCCGTTCAAGTCTTTGTCTTGGACAAACTGGAACATGCTCATTATCATATAAGTAGCAAAGAAAAGGGGATTTGATAAGCTAATAATGTGAAATTAATAGATGATTTAAACATGTTTGGACCGAGAAAATTGGGAAAATGAGGAGGTGAAAACTGAAAAGAGCCAGTAAAAGAAAAACGGAAAAGTAAAATAATTAAAATTTTAATTTATTGATTTGACTTGGAGCTAAAGGAAAACCTTTTTTTCTTTTGACATAAATCTAAATTTAAATTAAAAATGTATTATTCATTTATGTGTTCACTAGTGCTTCATATATCTTATTAGTGACATTTATGGCTTGTGGGACTGCAAAACTACCTAAAATCTGTGGATGCGCTCTTTTGAATTTGAATTGCATAAAGCCTTTGGCACGCTATACTGTACCATGAATACCACATTATTGGGTTTTGCAAATAAAGCTTTTGAGCAGCATCAGCTGCACACGCACACACACTCAGATACTATATATGCATGCAGACACACACACAGAAACTCATCATCCACACCACAGCCTCCCACACACACTAAAGACACACAAACAAATGTGGAACCCCCAGATTCAGACACGTGGGTACTCACACTCGCTGTATTGTTGCAGTTGGGCAAACTCAGCTGGGCTCAGACATACCCAGCTCCCGTCTCCCATACTGCCTGAAGCCAGGATCGGGGGCTCTGTGTCTGGGAGTGTGTCGGTCAACGAGTGCCGCTTGGGGTATTGATGGTTATCCTTGGGTCAAGTTGTGTAATAAGACTGAGGCGAAGAAGTTTTGGGATGTCATCTCTGCGTCTTTACAACAAGCACCGTGCGAGCACACTGGGGGTGGAAAGTTGAAATGACTGAGGCCACGTGAGCGGTGGTGGGAAGATGATAATGTGTTTAGCCGAAGCCGGGGGTCGTTGCTTTCACGTCCTGAATATTGCTGAGGTGCTCCAAATATTTAATTTGTCACTTTGAATGCAAAAATAGAAAAACAAAAGGATACAAAAATACGTGGATTTTTCAGTGCTAGTAGATATGGGAGCTGTTAAATGTGGTGCAGCTCCCAACTTGCCTGTGGCACTGAGGATTATGGATAGGGAGGTGTGAGCTGTCACGGTAACTAACTACTCCTCAAGACTGGGAGATGGCGCAAGGTTACTCAGCAGGTCTGCAACAAGAAGCACCTTCTCTGACCTGGAGAGAGAGAGAGAGAGAGAGAGAGAGAGAGAGGCAAACACAAGCAGAAGGAAGTAGAGGAGGGGAGAGAAAACAGCATAACATAAATTAAGGTGACATTCTCTGGACTGTATATGAAATATATAATGTATGAAAAGCTTTACAGTCATAACAGCGAAAAATCTGTAACACCTCAAAGTCATCTTAAAGATAGAGGGGGGGTTGTAGAGGAAGAGGGAGGAGGGACAGAGGCTGCAAGGACGACAGCAAAATATGAACAAGAGGAGATTTACAGTAGAAAAGGAGGTGAGGAGTGATGGAGAAGGGAAAACAGCCAGCTGAGGGAAAGGCTGCCTGGACTGTCAGATCGGCAGAGATTAGTCAATGAACTGAATTTATAGTTTTTAATCTAGTACACTATATTTATATTGTAATTCTTTCTATATGTCAAAACCGTTTAATGATGTGAAAACGGAAGCAACACAGATCAAAGTAAGTAGCAAATACAGTAACATTTGTTTTAGTATGACATGCTAGGATTTAAGATGTTAGCATGCAATATAAGTGCCTCAAAACAGTCCTCATACCCCCATGACAGAAAAGTTCATTTGTCATTACCTTCAAAACTACCCATATGTGCGTTTTCTGATCTGGCACCTTTATCAGCAGGATGACATCTGGTGTCAGTGCCTTTCAAAATGTCACTGTCTACTGTGTCAGGCTGAGCGAGAGTGCAGGCAAACACGAGCCCACAGCGACTGAGTTAGAGAGGTTATTATTGCAGACAATAATAAACGCACAAATGTTTTTTTTGCATAATAATAATTCTCTATAAAATCATTTATGTGCTTGCAAAAAAAAAATCCATACACTCAGAAATGAGACAGAGATATAATGGCATAAATTTCATGGCAGTGGGTCTTTTTCATGACTTTCAGGAATGGCACAGGTGTAACTGATAGCATTACTAATTGCTGCTCTCTGTGCATGCTGCTTCACTGGGACACTTAAATGAAACAGAGCCATCATTTACATGTTACAAGTTGCATCTGTGCTCTTCTGACAAGTCAAAATGTTTTGCTGTAAAAAAGAAGCAGCTGGTTGAGGCAGACTAATGGGACCAGCTGATATTCTTATAGAGCCAGGACACCAGTGGCTTAAAGTCACTCTGAAACTAACAGGTCTCCGTTGTAAAAGTTTAAAAACAAATATGGTTGATGTGACGTCGCTTGGCTCCAGTAAGGAGCCGTGCTCATGCATTTTGTGTAAATTGGCGCCGAGCGGACTTTTGACTGATGCCAGAGTACACATAGTTCCAAGAGAGAAAAGATAAAAGCATGGGTGACTAACTGAAATTCACCAAGGGAATAACAAAAGCTTATTTTTAGAAATGCTTCTGCACTGAAAGAAAACCTGTTTTAATTACTCTACAGAGTTCAGATTAGCATAAAAACACTGCACTTGTGATTCTACAGTAGCCACTGCTTTACATATAAGTCAGTTGGAGTCAACATGAGCCATTCAGATGCATTTAGTGGACTTTTGGAAGCACTAATAATGTTTGGGTCTTTGGAATTTCTGCAGTACATTAAAAATATTCAAATAAAAGGTATATATATGAATTGCCAAAAACTAAATGTGTATGTTTATAAAAAAAAATTAATAACTACTTAGACAATAGCACAAACTAACCATGAACTATATGCTGACAAGGCATTCATCATTTTGACTACAGACTCAGTCTATTTTTAAACACTGCCCATCACTGTCTCAGCAGTTTGTCACACGAGCACAGATCTACATGATTTGACTGTGGTCAGATTCAAGGAAAACAGTTTGCATAGAAGAGACGTAGAATAGAAAAGGGTTGTATAGACACGCACAGCAGACTGGGTGAAACAAATCTCTATAGAATAAAGTCTCTATAACATGCGGGTGAGGCTGGCAGTATCCTGTGCTGTAAAACAGTCCCAATCCCAAAACCGACAGTGTTTAAAGTGTCTCTCTTGCGCTTTCTGACTTCCATACCCTGCCTGTGGCTGTCCGGCCACCGGCGGTCGGTTTCAGTCGAACATTCGGTTGCCATAGCAACCCCTACTGGCACAGTTCCACGACAGTTTTGCTGACGTAGTTGCATCCACCATTTGTCAGATCTGTGACCACAAAATGACTAGTGACCTTTTGAGTTTCAGCAACAAGGAAGTGCTCCGACTGTTATTTTGTTTTTTAACTTCCCGTCTACACAGGAAGTGGGAATGATGTCGTGTTGTGTGATGACACCTGCTGCTTGTGATCACTTTGTGCCCACATTTAAATATCTGAGCAGCTTTATGGTACAACGTACAGCCTGAAGCACAGACAGAGCTGGAAGAACATGAGAGACTTTCTTCTACAGCAAGTCTGACAAACATCGACCGCTATTTACGTAGCGGCGCTAATTAGATCAGTTCTCCTGCACAGCTCTGGGATCAGCTGCTCATCTCACTGTTATAACAGTCATGTGGTGATTGGGCAGAATCTTTTTGTGTTTGTGTTTTATTATGTATTTATAACAATATGATATCAAAACAGAAGTCGTCTTGTTGGCCGTTCAAAATGTGCTAATGCAATATTTCATGATCTAAAACACAGTCGAGGTGGAGACTCATCAAGTTACACTATTACAGTCCAGTTTTTCATGATATGGGCTTATTATTATTATTCCAAATCGGTTTAGCAATAAAATATATATTATATATTACATAGTTGGATAAAAAGTTGTATTTGTATCAGGACTTTTACATATAAATGAACGTCTTGCCAAATGAGTTGACACAATGCTGATTAAGCCGATCACCACCCGGTAAATCTCTCTGTATTTCGCAGCATACCAGAGTTTTTAAATCTGGTGTGTGTGGCAACATTCCCGCGTCAGCCAGCAATGATTGGTTTGCCGGAGCTGAAGGGGGGAGCGACGGAGTAGGCTACAGCAAATAGGAGTGTGGCAGAATAACCTAAGAAGCATCCAAGAAAAGTTCCTGATGCTCCAGATAAAAAAGAAACTCGGTGTTCAGAGGAAGGATTACAGTCAAGAAAAGAAAGCAATCGACAGCGAGGACAAACACGGATTGGTGCAGCTTTTCCTCGTTGGAGAGCACTGAAAGAAGAGAAGGCAGACACGGATGTTGCGTTGCTGCTCTTGGATAGGTTGGCATTTGTAAAATATTTGGAGTAGGCAATGTAGCTACTACATTTACTCTGCCTAAATAAGGATTATTGTCTGTATTTTTGTAACTATTTTTGGACACGAGCTCGGGACTTTCCGGGGCTGTGAGTATTATGTAACGCAGGCGTACGTCATAAGCATGGGTCAACAGTGTTCCGCACTGTTTAAAATATTTTTACAATACCTTTGGTCTGACTCTTGTTCATGGCATCTCGTCTTTTTCTGATATTTAATCACTTCGCTTTATCCAACTCAATTTTCCCCGATTCACAATTCCTTCCAGTAAAAACAACAAAGCCCATTTCCTCTCTTGAACTTTTACTGGAAGTTAGAAGCGTTTATCTCGGTGAGTATGGCACAGCTACTGTATGCAGCAAGCTACACACACCTTCAGTTGGGGCCTGGGGCTGATTGCCACTAGCCCATTCATTCCCACTGAAAAAATATATCGATGAGCAAAGTTTCATTTCTTAAAAAGGTTAGGTAATATCCTAAAACAGCTGCTTAGCAGTTGTTAGCAAATGTATACGGTAATAGTCCTTTTGCTGGGGACTATTTTCAGCTGAGTAATACACATGTACTGTGCTAGTGAGTATTCAAAGGTGTAGTTTATGATTCTGGAGAAAGCTTCTTGTTATTTGAACTCAACAGCCAAACAAATACACCCCTCCCTTCAGTGCTGCTTAAAACATGCGCGAGTAACTCACAGCATTAGTTTGTCCTGTGCACGAGCACGAGTTGTGACATATTATACCGAAGTGTTTAGTGGGAACGCAGCTAAAGCGTCGGTATTTGACGACCTGGGTTGGTCGCTCTGTTAGTTTCCCGTCTACAGAGCCAGGGCTGTGTATGAACACCAGACTTATTTTTCAGCGCGCACACAGAACAGAAAGCCAGCGGACCGTGAGGAGATATCCACTGAATTTGACAAAAACTGTTCTGGATTAGAATCGTAGACTGCATCTTTAAAACACCAGGATGCTTTCACGTGTGACTGACTCAAAGTGAACAGTGCCTTTGTTCATTATAATGAATGTCACTCATTCACAGCAGTAGTCTGACTTTCTAAAAGTATTTTATTTAGTCTGAATTATATTGTCTGCAAACTTTATTTCCCAGCATGAAAGTCTAAATGCAGTTTCAGAACCTTCTCCACATGGAATAAAACTGTGGGCTGAAATTATGATTTATTTATTTATTTATTTATTTACTGGTCTAAAAGTAGTCAAATTTAAATATTTTGAGTTTGAAAAAAATGCTGGAAACGACCTTGCCTATAAAATATCCTAGAAGTGTTAGTTTTTAGTTGTACAGTAGTATGTTAACTCCCCCAAATAGCCACCAAAAAAACGTCAACAGTACCTATGCCCCTGGACTTTATGTGTTTTTAATTATGAACAATGTAGGTCTACGGGCAGAGAAACAAGCTATATCAAGCTTTGTCTGCAGTGCCAATACTTAAGTAAAATAGGATCAACTCATTGTTGGTTTTGGTCTTTTCGTTGGATTTGTTGCGAATAAGAAAAATAAAGAATATCACCAGCCTTATCCTTTAACCCTCCATTTTCTCCTTCAAACCTCATCAACCAGGCTTTAAAAGTCAAGCAGTTGTTCTTACTTTCCCGCTTTAATATCCTTCCCCTCTCCTTTATCAGCTGCTCTCTTCACTCCTGGACTACCTGGCAGACAGCCGGTGGCATGCACTAATGGGCTGCACATGTTTAGTGATGTTACTAGCGCAAAGGGAACAAAGGGGAGATCTATATGTATATACTGTGAGTGCGTGACGGAGAGAGGAGCACGTGCCCATCAGGCGTACGGGGCCTCCCCTCTGCGCAGAGAGGGATTCTGTTTTGCTCGCGAGGTTGCCCGGCAACTATGACGTCACTGGAGTGCACGACAAAGAGAAGCACCATGACAGAGATAAACAGCGAGACGGAGGGAGAGAGAGAGAGATGGCTACGGATACTATGAACAGATGTAACTACATGATATGCATCAATTCTGTGCATGTGTCCTCAGTATGTGTTTGTCTGCTTTTACCACAAACCACACGGATGTTTTTATTTAACCACAGAGTAACAGTTTATTAAAGCAAGAGTTCGACAGTTTGGGATGAGAAGGTCGATACCACTCTCATATCTGTACGTTAAATATAAGGCTAAAGCTACCAGCCAGTTAGCATAGCTTAGCGTAAAGACTGGAAACAGGGGGGAACATATAGCCTGGCTCTGTCCAAAGGTCAAAACATCCGCCTACCAGCACCTCTGAACAGGTTGTATCTTTGCTGTATATGTGGGGTTACGCGTGACTATTTCTTGGCTGGGAGCAGGGCAAAAAGTAGAGACTCCAGGAAGTTACTGCCTCACCACCACCACCACCACCACCCAAAACCACGTTATAAAACGGCAAGATATAATGTGTTAATTAGTGAGCTTCAGAGGTGCTGGTAGGCGGATGTTATTACCTTTGGACAGAGCCAGACTAGCTGTTTCCAGTCTTTATGCCAAGCTTAGCAAACCAGCTGCTGGCTGTGGTTTCATATTTAGAGAACTGTGGTCGGCTTTCCATCCGAATGTAATGCAAATTTCAACCAAATTTCCAGCAAATCAGCAAAAGTGGAAAGGAAGCTTCAGTGGACGAAGTCACATGCTTCATGTACGTCATGATTAATACGCCATGTCTGCATCCATTGAACTAACTTTTCCACCTCTGCCAAGCGTAAAAAATGTTTCAGATATTTTTCTTCAAATTTTCTGCGTTTCCACTCCATTTTTTAGATTTGAGAGCGGTGTCAATCAAAGAAAATAAGCGTATTTTGTAAAATATTGAAGTATTCCTCTAAGTTTCAGTCTCCAGATTTTAACTCGTTCTCAATAATAAGCGAGTAAAAATAGACCTGACCAAAAGGACAGTCAGTTGTATGAGCCTCCTTCGAATCTGCTGCCTCAGTGCTGCGGTTTTAGCGAGCGTTAGTGACTCACAGAGTCACTTGGTGTTAAGGCAGAAAGACACAGAGAAAAAGAGAAGGGTTATTTACACCTCCAGAACACATTATGTTCATTAGAGCACTCCGTCTGTTTCATTCTGAATGCTTGAAAAAGCAGCGGAAACGTAGAAAACCAGATACAATGTTTGTATTTTTATTTATGTGACAAAAACTCACAAGACATTTTTTTAAAAAGAGGGGCAGTAGATTTATGAAACACTGAAATAATGAAAGAGAAACATGTATTCTTTGAATGTGTTTACTCAGTATGTGTGTTAGTGTGTCTTGATTATGTGATTATATCTCTGATTATATCATATTGTGCCTAATAGGAAAAAATAGCTATATGCTTTTATTGCAGAAAAACAGATTGATCGTCGACCCACAGATGGAATTGGATGTTTTTGGACCTTCATAACAGGAAAACAAAGTCTTCTAAACAAAACGACAAAATGCGTAACATGTCATCCCCCTCCAAAACAAGCTTTATTTGAGTTTTCTAATGTGGTGCTCCTATTGGCAGGACAACATCGTTGGTCAGTGGCTTAAAAAAATATTAATAGTACCATTTTCTGATCAGCCATTGCTTTGATTGGGGATTGGTTAGATTCAAGCACAAGTTAAGCTGAGAAACAAATCATGGTTTAAAAATACTACTTGGTTAAGGTTAGAGAAACATCGCAGTTTAGGTTAAGAAATGACTTTTAACCTGATTTAACTAAGAACTAATTGGTTAAGCTTAAAGTTAAACCTGCAATAAATGATTTTGGGGGTAGCTGAAGCACTGTGAACACAACACTGACATATCATCACCTTTTTAGTTGATATGTTGAACTTGTGAGCAAACAGTTGCTCTTCTACACATCCAGCAGTTACGGAGCAACATGATCATTCATTTAGAGTCAGGTTTGTGTCACCTGATTTATGTAAATCCAATAGTCTCTCTCTTTTAGCTCTGTTTTTGGTCGCTACCAACTCCTGAGGAAAATATCTCTTAAGCTGCGAAATGCTCCACTGCGTTCACCAGCTGCTCTCGAGCTGTGTCTGTCTGCTGTTTGCTGCTGAGCAGGTAGTGCACAGAGGGTTTTTATAGCTTTTTCTCGGAAAACAGAGGTGTGCTGCGGCCAAAAACGATACTATTTAAGTTGTGGCCAGACAGATAAACAGTGAGCTGAAACTCGCTGTAAAGCTCTGTAAAGCCGAGAGGAGCTGCAGATTCAGCTGATAATTCTCTGTAGGTTCATCACTACGAGCGACCCCTTTCACTGTCACATCCTGTCATTTGATATGCTGCTATGATAAAAATATCAATTATAAGTCACTCACTTTGTTAATCTGACCGTCCACATCCTGACCTTCTCAATAACAGGAAGCAGTCATAATATGCGTGGTCACAAAAGCCAGATGAAGACCACAAGGCTTCCTTATCAGGTGAAAATAACATACGTTGTTTTAGTCATTTGAACAGTTTTTTCGGGTAAGAACACTTTTTGAAGTTTTTTCAAATTCCTTTGACTAAACCTCAGATAGCAGGAAGCTGAATATGGACCATTCAATCCAGTCCAACGCACCACTCCAGTCTGCTGTTGTTGTGTCTGCACATTCACCACCAAGAGGTGTTCCAAGACATTAAGCATGAGGAGAGAGCAGCACTGCCAAATTAGGATACTGATGATGATTACAGTGATAACACTGAAGAGGAGGGAAGGTAAACAGAAACCGGAGCGCTGACATAATTATGTTCACAGAGGAAAAGATGGAGAGAAGTCTGTGGGACGACAAGAGCAGAGGGCTGGTCCAGAGTCAGCCCAGCCATCAGAGTCGGAAGAGTGTAGCTTAAAGTTGGCAGTGCGCTTCAGTATAAAACTGGAAGCGAAATGCCATACAGGATGCTTCTAACTGACATCCCCCTGTAGAGTGTTGAGCAGGATGCTGTGGGCTACGCAGGCCCTCTCTACAGGAAGAGAGTGTCGAAGCCTTGATAGCAGCAGCGGCGCTCTCGACACAGACACTCGCCAGCAAAACGGTCTCACGCCGTGTGGGCATGTCTGCTGCAGGAAGCCATAGGCCTGTGTGACCATATGATTAAATGGATACCAACAGCAGCTTTTCTGTGTCAAACATCAGCCATTTTCAGCACCGAGATAATCTTCATGATCCAAGCACTTGCTAAATATAGACCTCCCGCTATAACTGGGTCGGTAGCTTACTGAACAACTCTAGAAACCTAAAATTCAAGCCCCAGTTTGCACCTGCATTATGTGGTGGCTCCTGCTGAAACATTGCATTGGTTGGTTATGTTTTTGTTAACTGAAGCTCAAATTTATATGTCAAATCCGCGCTGACACAAGAGCTCAGCTGCGCGGTGCACTTCAGTAAAGGTCTTTAGGCTTTAATCATCCCTGTGAAACCAATCTTATATGTAAATGTTGATAATGGGGAAGCGCACTTAACCAGCTTCACACCCATAACAGAAAGCGCTACCATTTCACAACCTTTCGATACCGTCTGGTGTGTTACGAAGGGGAGGTGAAAGATGACAAGTTGAAGGTTGAGTCGATTGAAATTTAGCGAGGTCAGAAAATTGACAGGAACCTCACAAAGGAATCGAGCGCACTAATTGTCTCGTGGGAATAACACACGGGTGAAGCACACTCTCCAAGCGCTCAACAGCTACAACTGCAGCCCCCTGGGTACTACACAAAGACCCTGCAACAGGAGAGCTTTTTACTCAAAGTGTGTTTGCTTCATCAGGATCAGCATTTTTATCATGTCAGCTGAACTTTCCCGTTAACATGCAGTGAAATCACACGCAGAATTAAAAAAACATTATGTGTGTCCTATACATTCAATTTGGCAGCGTGGCTCCCAACTATAGAAGCGTGGCACACCTGCGGTAGTTTGCGTCTGCTTTGGGTTGGATTTGCATTTTCCTGTGTGTAGGTGTGTTTGCATGTGTGTGCCTGAAATCCACACTTTTGCCATCATCGTCGCTTTCAGCACATTCAGAGCTTTCTGTAAAATAAGGAAATCAAACAGTTCAAGTGTGTGTGGGCAGAGGTTTTAGTTCTTTCACCCTTGAGACCAAAATAGGGCCGGTTCTTCAGTATTAGTCACTGAAGCACTTCAATCACTTCAATCACCTGAATCCTATGGCAGGTTTCCTCTGCTTTGTTTGGACCAATTAGCGTCTGTAATGGCTCATTAGGCTCTTTGTAGTGGTTCAAGATGCTTAAGAAAATGCTCACAGTACTTGAACAATAAAGAAAGCCCATTAAGAGAAGTGACATGATTGACAGAATGCCAGTGACATTAAACCAGTTTGAATGCCAAGTAAACGTTACACAACACCATGGCCCAGTTTCAGTGTCCCTCCTGAGCTATCAGCACTGAACCCTCACAGACTTTACCTCACCTGTGACATGACTGTGTCTTGCTCACTTCTTCCATGTTTTGTCCATGTTTGTTTTTATACAAAGCACAATTCCAGTACAGTCGTAGTTTTCATAGTGGTATATATGGAGTGTGGATTATTCTCGCAAAGTCTCCAGGAGTTGCAGACTTGTGTGCATAAAAGGCTCAAAAAAAGTCAACCAGAGAGCCCTCAAACACTTTGTGATTTCCCAGCGGGACAGCCCTGAGCTCTCATGGACTCAGTGGATCAAAGTCTGTGAGTGAAACTGGGCCCATCTTCAATAATTCTTGCGTCCCAAGGAATCGCAGCACTGATGAACGCTCCCTTTAAAAGTTCTATTTGATCACATTAGACAAACGGCAACATTTTGAGACCTTCATCAGGTACCGAGGTATCAATTACTGCACCTGGAGAAGTAAGATGTGCTTATGTTTTGACCCATCTTAAATAATGCTTGCCACAGACCTGCAGGACTGTCCTCCCAGGATCTGTCATTTCAGCAAGTGCCCCGAAATGACTTACGTTTACGTCCAAGTGACAAAGACCTCTAGCGTCCGCAGTAATTATGACCGGAGCAAAGGAAGAAGTCAGATGACATTGTTATAAAACGACCGCCTGTGCAGGGAGGAGGCCGGAGGGGATGGACGCATCCACAAACATTGGACTTTAACATGAAGACTGCTGTTTGTTACCAACAGAAAGTCAATTTTGTTGGGTTTTTTTAAGCATGACCAAGGTTGTACCCTAATCTTAACCATTGTAACCCAGACGACGAAGGTCTCCTAACCTTGACAAAGTACTCATTTGAACCCTAACCATGATCTTCCCCTAAACCATAACCAAGTCACATTTGTGCCTAAATGTAACCAAACTTTAACCATATGGATGTCGTATCATAAAACAGATTTATTTTTCGATAGTGATTTGTAGAGGTTTTGGAAGACACAGACGAATGATGTCGTCCTGCTGATAGGGGGAAGGACAGGATTAGCCTTAACCTCTTCATTTTGTACACCCTCTCTCTGCACTTACTTCAGATTGTCCATTAGCTGCCTCTTTATTAACACTTTCTTGTATTGCTTTATTGTGTTTTTTATGCTTCCTTGCTGCAATAAAGATCTGAACTGAACCAGCGAAGCTTCTTGCTGACAAAAAAGCAGCTGATGAATTCAGTCGGTGACGGCTCATGGCTGTATACACCTTCCCCTGGGCCAATACTGACCACAATACGGGGGAACTGGCCTTTCCAAATTAAGAGCTTTTGCTCAGAGAGAATCATTTAGTCCCAAAACTAACCATTCCTCCGACAGTGGAAACAGTTCTGCTGAAATGGATTCCTTTTTCATGTTTTGCTCAGGATAGAGTTTCCTTCTGTATGAGGTTTTCAGTGGGGGGCATCAAAGGGCAGGGGGAGAGTGCACAGGCCAAAGGCATAGTTCAGGACAAATTTAGTGGCTAATATTGTTTCACAGAACAAACTGTATGGGGGCACAGTTAACCTTAGGGGCTGCAGACTGAGCTTCATCTCTACCCATAAAAGGAGTGCTGCTGATCCCTTGTCAAGACTTGACAAGACACACATACTGTACACAAAATCACACACACACACTATTCCTGCTTCTTGTCCCAGACTATCTTCACCCCTCGCCCCCGTTATCAGAGCTCACTGTTTCCATTTAGTCCTTTTTTTAAAATGTGATCTTCTCTGCGATAGTTCTTTCCATCTCAAGAGAATGAATCATCTCAGTTTTCACCTCTGTTTTCACAGCTTGCAGCAGAGGCCGGTATGAAGAACGTCAGATCTTCCTCAGTGTCGTTAGTCATCCACTGAAGTTCTACCACACAGTTATTTGCCTGCAGCAGGTGCACATTGTCAAGGTTACAAAGAATAAGAAAACTAAATGTGTGATCCACTGTAGCTACCAACTACAGTGCGCTGAGCAGACCCTGGGCTTGGAAATGGCACTGTAGTTGACACTGAAACTATCCGAGAACGTTGTGGATTGATCTGCGATTAGCTCTGCTGCAGGCTAGGCTCGCATAGGGCCATGGCTTTCTGTTCTCTAACCTACTGGGGATGTAGCCTCACAAATACCAGGAGTATTTATGGAAGGCCTGGGTGTCATGGCAACTGGGGGATTGTGTGTAAAACGCAGAGGGGAGTGGAAAGGCCAAGCTATACACAACAACTGATTGCACTGTATTTAAAGGGGAATGCCAACTGATTTGAACAGATTTACTCTTTCTCTGGCCTACGACGGTTCAGTGTTGTGGATATGAAACATGATATATGTGTGAAATAGAAACAACTCCACCCCAGAGCCTGAACCCACAGACACAAAACTTTTCCTCTGCCATGGCTTTGCAGCAGAATACAGCAGAATACACTGATACCTTGTAATCTTAACAACCCCCTCCAGACATGTTTCAAGACAAATAAAAACACTTTGAACACGCTTTGAACAACAATTTGTGTAAAATTAATTAAAAACAACATCTTAAAATTATATCTACTCCTTCTCCCTTATTGCAAAATCCAGAATCTATGAATATGCAAATATTTTTCATTTAAAAAGTTTAGCTGCTGGACACGAGACTTCACTGAAAAGTCCATTCTCAGTGTTGTGATGTCACAAACTCCTGCTCGTACACTTTAAAACTGAGATTTAAGGTGAGCCAAGAGAAGCTTCCCAACTTCAGCAGATGACTGTGAAAACAGCCGTCTAGTGTTGAACTCTGCACATACATCATTCTGCACAGCAAAGGTCAAGCATCCAAGTGAAGTAAAAAAAAATATACTTCTGAGTGAGAGGGTGCTTTAAATTTAGCTTTACGGTTTACCTTTAGAGAAACTATATGACAGTATCACATGTACAGTGTATTCTGTATCTGTAGGTGTCCTTTAGATTTCAGTGAATATCTCTTTCAGTTCTTGTCGATTCCTGGTTCTGATTCTGGTCATTTTATGTATTTGAGCAAATAAATGGTGAAATGTCTTGAAAATGAAAAACATCTTTATTTTTTAGCAGATTTAGGCCACCATAAACAGTCACTTAGGTAGTTTCCCTACCACGTCATCTCTCACCAGGCAACAGGCAGCAAACTCACGGTTTTCTTGTCTGCTCAGAGCTGTAATGGAGATCCCGTCGATGCAAACATAAAGGTTTCAGTATGCTTTGAATAAAGTGCTTGTCACATTGTCGAACAACATCTGAAACCCCATCAGAGAGGGGTGTGTGCCCTTTTTTTCCGAAACAGATGATCAGACAATCACGCCCACTCTTTGCATGTTTGCAGAGGTGTTAAAGTAAGACGCACTTTGAACTTGAACTGCTTCACAACTGAATTGTTCCACTGGCCAACCACTGGAAGACTTTTATTGGGAAACAGGTGCAGTGTCATGTGGCTTTTGTCACCCATGATGGCTGACATCTCCCTGGTGCATAGGAGGGTCTAAATGGTCTTAAAGATGTGGAAGATTTCCTGCACCATTAGCAAATCTGATGTAAAGATCCCACTATTTGGGGACCTGAACTTCCTTGAAAACTGAGTCATCCTGAAAATCAATACATTTTTAATGGTGACCTCTTGCTGCATGAGTAAAAAGTCCATCCAATAAAGCCATCACAAATATTCTAACCTAGACTTTATATTCCAGTGAAGGTATATCCTATAATGTCACTGAAGGCCTGTTAATACGAGACAAACGAGCACAGCAGTAGTGTGCAGAATATATTCGATTATGGAAGCTATTGAATGCCCAAAACTGACTTTCATGAGCTTGACAGGAGAGTGTAAGCATGTGTTTAATTAATCATTAATTTAAAAACATGATTGCTTTTGGTTTTTACTTTATATTGGTTATTTAGTAGACGTATCAAAGATTTGTGTCACTATATTGTTTTTTCACACGTGAAAACAATGTGACAATATGAAAGGAGTCGCTCATAGTGATGGTGTTCCTCTCAGCTTCACGGAGCTTTATAGTGAGTTTCAGTTCATTGTTTAGCTGAAAACTTTACTGTTTTGGTTCACTCTCACCGCTCCCATAGCTGCATTTTCAGCCACAGCAGGCAGCTGTTTTTAGTGAAAAAGCTCTCATCAGCCCCGACCAAAAACAGAGCTAAAATGAGTGAATATTGGACTTACATTCACCGGGGGACACAAACACGTCTCCAAATGAATGATCATGTTGTTCCGTAACTGCTGGATGTGTAGATAAGCCACTGTTTGCCAACACATTCAACGTATCAACTTAAAAAGATGATGATATGTCAGTGTTGTGTTTGCAACTTGTTTCCACTGCTCCCAAGTGGGCCAAAAAATCAGTTTTTGCAGGTTTAAGCTAAATGGTCTCCTCCCCATTCAAACGCACATTAATAAGCAAGCGGGACGTCGTTACGTCTTGGATTTTAACAAAGTTCAGTCTGTTGCTTGTTCAAACTGCACTGCAGCATAAAACTTGGCCTATATAAGTATTGTTGATAAGGTTAATGGTTCAGCAACCACCTGTCTGCAAAAGAGTCATCACAACATCATTGTTTCAGCCTTTCAGTGGGTTTTTAACCTGGAAGTGGAAAACTGTGCATCATGGCTGAGCCAACAACAACACTTTTAGTCACCTGAGAGGGGAGCTGCAATGCCAAAAGCTACTGATTCAGTCAGTGACAATAATGACTCATAACACTCAGTTCAGATTAAGAATTTGGCATTAAATATTCATGTAGAAAACACCTCTATTATTTAGTTTTTAGTGATTTACAGTGTTTTATTTAAATGTTGCTTTTACATAAGAGACACCACATTTAAAAGATGCTAAATATGTCTCCCTGGTTTGTTTAAACAGTGTTTCTTCTCTAAAAAATCTTGCTCAAAAAACTGGTGTTGCAAAAGGGGGCTGGTGTCTTATAATCAGGGTTATCTTCTATTGGGGTCAGCACGGAAATTAAAAGAATCAGTTTGAGTGGGTCTGTGCATGCTCTCGCCCTAATCACACAGATCCATGTTCAGACAGGCGATTGTTCACCTCTTAATCCATGTGATGAATTACCGTCTGATGGCCCACGGATCATCATCAGGAGGCTTTCACCACCATCTTCACACACCTCCACTGACCCGGCAGCTGGCCTCTCACAGAGACATGATTTCACACCGTTTGGCAACTGTCACACAGACACATCTAAGTGTTTATATTCTTTCTTCAGACTCAGAACGTGAGCTGCATATCACGGTGCCGCTAAATGATCCTCTTCCTTTTACCCTCAATCCATCGTCTGTCTTTACACTCTCTCTTTTCCTCCCTATTCAGTTTCTGCCTCTCTTACTCTCTCTGTTGATCCTCTTCTCCTGATTCCCTCAGCTCTGCCCTCTCTGCTCGCTCGCTGTGTTCTCACAGACGAGACTCGGGCAGAGAATCCCTAATGTTTATCATCGACCAAGTGGATGCTGTCAAGGAATAAATAACCATCGCATTTGGTGATTGCTTGATGAGATGTAATTAGGCGTGCCGACTGCAGATTAATCACGAGAAGTCAGCCGTCTCATGCTAAAGCACCGTTCTCAAGGAGGCAGCCTGGGATTAGAAGGGAGTGACATTAAGACGTGCAACATACACTCAAAAACCAACACTGTTTAATTAGAGACTAAATATAAAGTGATAGCATTAGAATTACAGTTCACAACAAATATCACAGCCTCTCAGTATCTTTGCTCTCCTTCTCAGAACTAAGGGCAGCACAAGGTTAAAATGACAATGTGAAATATAAATACACATTTTTGGTCAGTTGCTTCTGTTAATTTAATATATCCCAGTTGAAAACTGGTAATATACAGCACCTGATTATGAGAAATGTTTTTGCAAAAAGAGTTATGCCCTTCGGCTTGCAACTCCCTAACAAAGGTCACCCTACCGGTGAAACATGTTAGAGTGTATTTTCAGTTCATTACATTAGCCGTCCAAAAAAAGCCTTTTGATTAATTTCTTCCCAGAAAAGAGTGACCCGACCCTGAGAGGTGATGCTTGACACTATCACCGGATACCAACTGATCTAACTACAGTACAGATATTATCTTGTGTTGAATCATTGTGTTTCCAGCCGGTTCCTGAGTATGAGTCTGAGACATTTTGTTTTTAATCCACCCAAACACACATCACGTCCAGTGTTGTTCCAACCTCCTCAACTACAAGACAAGTTGTGATGCCATTTATCGCA